>SNQJ01S0177058.1:0-12301 GCA_010110895.2 Picea sitchensis | reverse complement strand
CTTCGTCAAAAGTTGGGGGTTATAATCTCTTGTGCCTAATCTGTTCACCTGGTCAGGGGGATTACTTATTGAATATTTGGTGTATTTCCAAGATGCTTATAGTTGACAGGGGGAGTATGTTTTATAACAGATCAGGGGAAGAATGGTTCTTCTTTGACATTGATGTCAAAGGGGGAGAAAAGAGAAGGAGAGAAGATCTGAATGCATGTGGGTGCTTGTGTTTCCATCAATGGCTAAGGGGGAGATTGTTGGCAAATTT
Organism: Picea sitchensis; assembly: GCA_010110895.2. Lineage (NCBI taxonomy): Eukaryota > Viridiplantae > Streptophyta > Pinopsida > Pinales > Pinaceae > Picea > Picea sitchensis. The sequence continues at coordinate 12,042 of SNQJ01S0177058.1, read as the reverse complement.
TTAACAGACAACAAATGCTTGTCATTGATGGCAACAGTGAAGATGACATGAGGACAACAAGTTTGTAATCGACAGGAAAACAAAAGATAAGTTCAGAGAGGTGAATGATCGAAAGCAGTGAATGATCGAAGGCAGCGAATGATTGAAGGCAACGAATGAGAGAAAGTTTGAGAAGGCAGCGAATGAGAAAAAGTTTGAGAAGAATCTCTTGAGAAGAAGAATCTCTGATCGTTGAAGAGGGAGACAGATCTCAGCCGTCAGATCCGAGTGCAAGGTCCGACCACCATTGGATCGAGGAGAACCTGCACGGTCTTTAAAGTGAAAGGAGAAGAGGGCGTAATCGCAATATGAAAAATCGCGATGAAATCTGAGCCGTCAGATCAAGCTTTGATCTGGACCATTAATTCCAGTCAACGTCGGAGTTTCATGGATCGCGTGTTGGAAATGTCAAATAAACAATACAACAGGAACCCCGAAATCACGATATGCGAATTCGCGATCTAATCGCAGCGGTTAAGTTAAGAAGTGATCTGGACCATTGATTTTCTTCATAGAGTATCGGGGATCGGGACTTTGAAGTGACAAAAACACTTGACAACAAGAATTTCAAAATCGTGATATGCGATATGGCGATTCAATCACAGTCGTTAAATCAAGCTTGGATATCGACCGTAGATGTAACTCCATATCGGATTTTCGGGGATCGCAACATCAAGAGGAATAGAAAACAAGGAAACAAGAATGTTGAAATCGCGATATGCGATATCACGATTCAATCGCAGCCATTGAATCGAGAATGAATCTAGACCGTTGATTATAGATCCTGTCAGAGTTTCACGAATCGCGATATCAAGAGGAAAAGAAACAAATGCAACAAGAATCCCGATTTCGCGATATGTGATATCGCAATCCAATCGTAGTCGTTGAAACAAGTTCATATCTGGACCGTTAGTTCAACTCCATGTCGTAGTTTTGCGAATCGCAATATGGAGAGACAAAAGAAACAAAGAAACTTGAATTACGAATTTGCGATATGCGAAATCGCGAAAGCATCTTATGCATAAGGCTATGGTCACAGCCCTTGTTCACGGGAAGAGAAGGAGTCAGTCCAGATAAGCTCCATTTCGGAGTTTCATAGATCGTGACATGAAGTGTCGAGACACTTGGGCACAGGAATGCCGAAATGCCGAAACCCGATTTAAAAAGGAAAGAATAATAAAGGTCATCCAACGGTGTGGATAAAACCTGAATGTGATTGGAGCGTTACTGTTCTTTCTCATAGATTAACTCCTGAGTTTGGAATCTGTTAGCAAAATGGACTCATGATTGCAAATCAATTAGCGTTTCAGTTGGTGTTTCAGTTGCTTAGACATTTGTCGTCTTTTTGCTTAAGGAGTTGGGAAGTTGAACTGTCATGTTCGTGTGTATAAAAGAAGATGAAACAGACTGTGTCTGGTTGGTTATTGGGGGATGTGAAAAAGAATGAAACTGGAAGAAAAGAAGTGCAGAGGATGTGTGGGAGGAGATTGAGCATATGTGAAGTGAAAGAGTAAAGGCGGAATAGAAGGACAGAAAGAGCAGAAGCATAGCAGAATGACAGAAAGAGCAAAAGAAGAGCAGAATGAGAGAACAAATTGATGCAGAGCATACCTGCTGAACAGACAGAGGATAAGAAGAGCAGTAGAACAGTGTGTAGAAGACCAGATTTACAGAACAAAGAAAGATAGGTAAGAACTGATTTATCTGTAAAGTTGACTGTTTATTTAGCCATTCATATTCTAGGGAGGTTGGGAGGTGCTCTGGAGGACTATTGTCCTCAGAGGTTCAAGTGGGATCTTGAATACCAGAAGTCGTAGCTTCCATCTGGTTGTAGTTAGAGAAACTAGGGTGGCAGGGTGGTGCAAGGGAGAACAAGTGTTCTCTGTTATGCAGGTTGGAGCCTGTATAATTGGAAGTTGGTGCTTCCATCCAGTTGGCGCTGGAACATATAGGGAGTTGGTGCTTCCTTCTAGTGGGTGCTATAAAAACCAGAGAGTTGGTTCTCTCAAACAAGTTGTATCTTGTAAAACAGAGGTAGTAGCCTCACATTGAGTTGGTTCTCAATTAACGATGATGTACAGAACTTAGAAGACTGCCTATCATTTCGAAGAAGAAGAGGTTTTCTCCCTTTATGGGTTTCCTTGTCAAAATCTGTCTCCATGTATACTTTATGTGTGACTGATACTCTTTGATTTTACTGTCCATATGTTGTATATTGTTGATGATCCCTTGAAGAAAGATTAACAATGTTTTAATAGACTTAAAATTGTTTAAGCATAGAAACAACTGATTCACACCCCCCCCCTCTCAGTTGCTTTAGTAATTCCAACATGACTTTCCATGCTCTGTATAGCAGCTTCATTTTCCCAACTGGCATCTTATATTGGGTGTCCCTTCCACTTGAACATATATTCAAAATAGGTTTTCCTCCTGGTATTTTTACCGATCCTTTGATCCACGATCTTCTTCATTTGTGGCTTCTCTGCTACAAACATTTGTTTCTCCCACTGGATCTTCTCTTGATCTTCTGATCCCTCTGTGTCATCTTTCCTGTAAGGATACAAGTCTGAAACATTGAATATGGGTGATATGCCCACACCATATGGAAGCTCAATCTCGTAGGCATTTGCATCAAACTTCCTTAAGATCTTACATGGTCCTATATTTTTCATCTTTAACTTATTATATGTTCCCCTACGAAACCTTTGTTTTCTGAGATGTGCCAGAAGCTAATCCCCTACTTCAAATTGAAGTTCTCTGTTATTTTGATTAGCTCTGTGTTTATATTCGTGGTTATAACTCTGCAACTACCCTCTGATCTGGCTATGGAGCTTCTGCATGTCTACAACAAAATCTTCTACTCCAACACTCCTGATATCACCATGTTCCAAGTCTCTCAACTAAGATATTCCACTGGGTTACATTCCATACAATATTTTGAATGGGATCTTTCTAATGCTCATGTTTGGTGAATCATTGTATGCAAATTCTGCTTGCGGCAGAATCTGATCCCACTGATTATGGTGTTCAGTAACCAGACTCCTTAAAAGTTTCCCAAACTTCTGTTTACCACCTCAGTCTACCCATTTGTCTAAGGATGATAAGTTGAGCTGAAGGAAAAATATGTCCCCAACTTATTCCACAGTGTTCTCCAAAAGTGACCAACAAATTTTGTGTCTTTGTCCGAGACAATTCTTCTGGGTAGGCCATGAAGTCTTACAACTTCCTTGAAAAACAGATTTGCAACATGTGTTGCATCACTGGTCTTCTGGCATGGGATAAAATATGCCATATTTGAAAATCTATCCACGACCACAAATATGGAATTGAATCCTCTTTGTGTTCTTGGAAATCCCAACACAAAATCCATGCTTATTGCATCCCAAGGTCTCTTTGGTATTGGAAATGGTTGATACAATCCAGTGTTATGTCTTTTCCCTTTAGCATGTTGGTAGATTCTACATCTGTTCACAAACTTTATCACTTTTGTTCTCATACCTGGCCAATAGTATGAACTTCTCAACTATGCAAACATCTTATCATGGCCGAAGTGTCCAGCTAATCCTCCACTATGACTTTCTTTCAAAATATTATCCCTCATTGAGCATTTTGGTATGCACAATTGATTTCCTTTGAAACAATCCCTCTTGAATCATGTACTCTGTCCACTAGCTTTTGTCTCTCATCATAGGGTTTGCACATTCTTCATATGCTTCCTTGAAATCTGTAACATCACAATACATGTCCTTAAGGTGTTCAAACCCCAAGGTCTTCACTTGAAATTCCTGCAGAATCAAACATCTCATGCTCAATGCATCAACAATTTTGTTAGCATTCCTAGCAATATGTTTTATGACAAAAGTAAAAATTTTCATAAACTCAACCTATTTTGCGTGCCTCTGATTCAATTTTTCCTACTTGGTTATGACTTGTAAAGCCTGGTTATCACTATACAAGAAAAATTCATGTGGGACAAGATAATGTCTCCATTTCTTCAAGGCTTGAATTATGGCGTAAAACTCCTTGTCATATGTGGAGTATTTTCTCTTGGTCTCATTCATATTTTCACTGAAATAGGAAACAGGTCGATTATCCTGACTCAAAATGGCTCCTATCGTGACTCCACTTGCATCACATCTCCCCTGAAATGTCTTTTCGAAATTTGGCAAGACCAGAATTGGTCATTCTGTTATTTTCCCCTTCAGTATATTGAAGCTCTTTTCGGCCTCCTATGTCCATTTAAAATACTTGTGTCTTTTCTTCACTGTGTCCATCATTGGCGCACAAATTCCACTGAAGTCCCTAATGAAGTTTCTATAGAAACTTTCTAATCCATGGAATCTTCTTACCTCAAACATGCTCCTTGGTGATGACCATTCTTTGATTTCTTTCACCTTCTCTGGATCCATCTTCAGTTCATTTTAAGAGATCACAAAACCCAAGTAAATGAGTTATGTCTTCATAAATGAGGAATTCTTCAAGTTTACCAATAACTTCTCTCGATGTAGTCTCCTCATCACTAAGGTCAGGTGCCTCAAATGCTCTTCTTTAGTCCTGCTAAAGATCAGTATATCATCTATATACACAACCACAAATTTTCCTATGAAATCTTTTAGTATTTCATTCATCAGCCTCATAAAAGTACCCGGGGCATTTGTTAATCCAAACGGAATAACAAGACATTCATACAAACCTTCATTTGCCTTAAAGGTTGTTTTCCACTCATCACCTTCTCTCATCCTTATCTAGTGATATCCACTTTTCAAGACTATTTTAGAAAAGAAAATTGCTCCACTTAGACAGTCCATTAAATCATCCATTGTCGAAAAAGGAAATCTGTACCTGACGGTGATCTTGTTAATGGCTCTTGAGTCTGTACACATTTTCCATCCTCCATCCTTATTTGGAATCAATACAATTGGTACTACACATGAAGTCAAGATTTCTCTAACCAAACCCTTGTCTAACAGTTCCTGGACTTGGTTCTTCACTTCCTCATTCTCTCGAGGTGTCAATATGTATGCTTCTTTGTTTGGCAGACTTGCTCCTGGTATTAAGTCAATATGGTGAATGATACTTCTAATGGGTGGCAATGAGTTAGGCAGCTCATCCACTACTATGTCAGCAAAATTATCCAACAATTCTTGAACCTCTTCAGACAAACCTTCCATTGAAGTAATTGTAAGGATAACTCTAGGTTTCCTCACCACAGTGAACTATATCTCTTGTTCTTCCTTGACCTATTTCATGAATTCCTTCACACTCATGAGAAGTATGCTTGTAATGGCCTCCTCTTTCACTCTCTTCTCCTCTATTGGCAATAACCTATGTGTCCTACCATTCTTCTCTAATGTGTATGTCTTTTTTCTCCCATCATGAATGACATTCCTGTCAAACTGCCATGGTCTTCCCAACAAAATATGGCATACATCCATGGGAATTACATCACATAGAATTTCATCTCGATATCCTCCTATCTTAAATTCAACCAAGCATTGTTTAGTAACCATTACCTGGTGTCCTTTCTGCAACCATGAGACTTTGTATGGCTTCGGGTGTGCAGTTGCCTCCAGCTCCAATTTCTCCACCATCTCCATGGATGCTAAGTTGTCAATGCTCCCACTATCTATTATCACCTTGCATACTCTGTCTTTAGTCTTGAAAGATGTTCTGAAGAGACTGTTTCTCTGCATTGAACTTTCAATTTTTGCCTCTGGTTTTAAGAGAACCTTCCTCAACATCAGGGATCTTCCATCCTCTGCTCCTTCTGCTTCAACATCCCTTCACTGTGCTTCTAAAATGTGAGATTCACCTCCTCCTTTATTTTTCTCGGGACATTCCCAAGACATGTGTCCTGTCTTTCCACATGCATAACATCTTACGTCTCCTCCTCCTCTTCTTCCTCTTCCTCTCAAATAATTTCTCCCACCACCCTGTCTTTCTCAAGAACTTCCTCCTCTTTCTAAGTGATTGTGTGGTTTCTCAGTCTCATCCTTAGACTTATGTGCTCTTTCATGGGTAAATCCATTTATTTTGCTTGGGACCGAGCTTTTACCTCTCCCTCACTGGTTTTGTTTTCTCGCCAACTTCTCCTCTTCCTTCAGTGAAAACTGATAAGAATCCTCCACTGTTCTTACTGACATCATGCTGAGCTCATCTTGGATTTCATAACTCAGGCAATTTATATAACTGGATAATTTTTCTTCATCTCTCTCTATTTTTCCAATTCTGATGTTCAGCCTATAAAACTCCTCTATGTACTCCTTGATTGTCATCCCTTTTTGGCTCAGTTTCTGCATCTTCCTAAACAGATTAATTTGATAGTCTTTGGGCATGAACTTACCCTTCATCTTGGATACCATTCTATCCCAAATTTTTATCTTATGTTTGCCTTTGCTTCTCCTTTCAGCCTGCAGTTCATCCCACCACAGTGATGCATGTCCTTTTAGCCTAGTGACAGCCTGTTTCACCTTCCTCTCTTCACCGACATATTCATAGTTGAAATGCTTGTCCATGGACCTTATCCAATCTAGCATATCCTTGGCGTCTAAAATGCCTTCATACATTGGGACCTCTATCTTGGCTCTACCTCTCAATCTAGCAACTACTCTTAGCAAGCGTTCTTCGACAACCTCCTCTTCTATAGCTTCTTCGACGACATTCTTGCCAATAGCTTATCTACTCTCTACATCGTTGATGTCTCCAATATCAGGTTCTCTCCTTTGTGTTTCCTCCATCGCTTCTAATATTGCACAAAGTTCTTGCATCTCCCTTTCTACAACTCGATTGGCTAACAATTGCTCTCCTCATCTCCTTAGAGGCATTGTGTCAAATGTATGTCACACACAGAGTACAACTTCAACTTCTCTTGTCTCCTTCACCTGAAATCTACAAGAGAAAATCATCTCTGATACCACTTGATGTAGACCCCCCTTCTCTCCTAAGGGCTACGTGATCTCCCGGTCTAGGATCAATCAGGAAACTGGGTCTCATTGACCCTTCGGCCCTCTGCTAGACCCAAACCCCACTTACTCAAGTCCTTTCTCCAAAGGCGCAGGTCGTATGAGACCCATGGACCTTCTCCTGGACGTTTTTCAAGCCTCAATGTCAAACGGGCGCTAACTCCTCCCTGCTAAGGCCTTTCTCCCTTGTGACCATGGTTATGACCACGCGCTTCGAGTGAAAGGCACGTCGCGATTTCACGTTTCGCGACTCTGGGAGAGCTGCTACCTTCATTCACCTGATAGATGAAAGCACGATGACCCGAGATCTACAGTCCAAATATTCCCTTGATCGACGATTGCGATCAAGTCGGCGGTTCGCATTCTACGACTTCGGAGTTCCCTTTTCTCCTTTCTCCCAATAGCCAAAATCGCGATGCTTCAGGTCTGACGGTCCAAATCCTCTCTCGATTTGACAGTAATGATGATTTTGGTACTTAGCATTTCGCGAAGTCAAAAGACTTGTCACTTCCAATATTTCGTTCCTCGAAATGTCAATATTTCACACTGGATAATCAACAGTCCATATCTTTCCTGAATCCAATGGCTCAGATCAAGTCACGGTTTCACATCTTGTGAATTCTTGGAGCTATGCCCTTTGACTTCTCCCAAGCGCAAGTCAGTGAAATGCTAGTCATTCACCATGCATACCTCCTAATGGATGGTTTTGATTCTCTTGTGTTCGGGCCGAACGGTTGAGACCTCTCCTCCTTTGGGCTTACCCTTTCCTCAGATTTAAAAGGTTTTCTGGGTGTCCAAAGGTTTCGAACCTTTGCAACTTTGACAGATTCAATTCTTGGACGTCCTTAGCAGTCATGAAAAGTGTTACCCCTCCTGAGCTTAGTTTTAAGGAATTCAATTTCCCACGCACTCCTTGCGCTTCGAAAATTTCGATGACTAAGATCCGAAGGATTTCTCAAAAAGAAATTAATTTTGACCTCCTGGCATTCTCCTTTTCTGGTTCTTTGACTTCTTGTAAAGGCCCTTCGACACTTAATCAAATCGTGGATATGTGCACTCCTTGCACCAGATATTTATGAAAGGTTCATATTCTTGTGGATTACTGTGAACACCTTGCACCAATCTCTTTGCACTCCTTGCAAAGGGAAGGTTTTGTGTTCTCTCTTCTAAGTTTCATAATCGAAATAGATTTCGTTAACGCAACCCTTTTGTTCTGTGTGCACACCTTGCACTATGTTCTCATAAGAGAAACAATTGAAACTTATCCTCACATTCACAGTCTCATATACTCATATGAGATTCATTCATTCACTCATGAAAACACAAATACAACGAATTGTAAGCAATGTTCACACCATACATTGATTCAAATTTACTTTTTTCTATTCATAAGTGAAAAATGATTACAACTGTGATTAAAACACAAACTAAAAACTCAAAAAATCTCCTACTAGCTTACTGCTCTGCAACTATGCATCTAACTACCAACCTCACTAGATGATTTGTTGATTAGCCTCATTCTGGCATACAAAACCTCTATTTATTAGAGGGTTCTTAGGGTTTTCCCTTGGCTACTTGTCTACTCTAAAACTTAGCCTAATGACTATCTAGACCACTTTCATTCCAGAGTCATAATGGAAAATCCAGCTCCACTCGCGATTATCTAAACATGCCTCAAAGGGTAATTTCAGCTCTGGGTTCAAGCATGCCTCAAAATATAAATTTTGGCGCTGAGTTAAGGAGGATTTCAAATATTTGTTGCAACTGTCAGCTTTGATCTTCCGTACAAATTCCTTGACGTTGATAAGTCTTACTCCACGCGATTGCCAACAATGCTCCTACATCAGTATAGAGAGTTGGGTCTCGAGCTTGTTTCGCTTGATGAAATCTTCTCTTTCTATCCCAAGCAACCTCCCATGGCGGAAGAAAAGAGAGATGAAAAAAAAGAACATCCTTTCAATATGTTGCTCAAGGAATCCCTCGTGCAACAACAGAATGAGATGATGGACAACTTTTCTCAGATGCTTCAACAACTACCGATAGTGGTGACTGATTCATCCTCGAAAAGAAGTCATTTCACAAGTGCAACACCCTTCAAGGTACAAGTCAATTTTGATATCCTCTTATTTGAAGGAAAATTGATGCAGATGCTCTAGAAAAATGGTTGAATCTGCTAGAAGGTTATTACTCTGTCCAAAAAATTTCTGACAGTGAAAAGATCACCTTTGTTCTCCTTAAATCCCTTCCTCATGTCATATATTGGTGGGAAGGTTACTTGGAGAGGTACACCGCAGATGAATCTCCACTATTTGGGAGAGAACCCACTTGGGAAACCATTGTAGATTCCCTAAAGGAGGAGTTCTACCCTATCGAAAAATATGATGACCAATACATGAGATGGACAGCTCTGTATTAGAAAAGAGACCAAATTGTGTCGGAGTACACCAACATATTTCATACATTTCACTCAAAGCTATGTATCAAAGACTCCGAACAACACTTGGTTTTGAAGTACCGCAGTGTTCTACACAGGTACATACAAACAAAGATGGATTTATTAGACATCTCCTCACTGGGAGCTGCTTATCGACATGGAGTCAAAATTGAGTAGAGATTCAAGAAGCAGAGTAGTGGGAGAAGCATGGAAAAGGAAACTATAACTCACATAATGAAGGATATAGAAAGGAAGGCCAAGATCAGGAGAGCCAGTCCCAGATGTAGGAAAACAAGGGTAATAGGAAGTTTAAGAAAGACACTGGAAAGTGGTGTGAGCTCCACAACAACCCCCGGCACAACACTGATGAATGTTGCTCAATAAAGCCATTGGTGGCTGATATCAAAGACAAATATTCGAACCCCAACTTAGAACCTGATTCAAAAAATAATAAAAGGAAATAGGTCATTGATATAGAACCCACTGCTATTGTCTCAACTACAACAATCCAACCAGAAGTGGATCCTAAGGAGGGGGGGCACCTCTTCCATTCACAGATGTGGGTGAAGGGGACCCCAATGCATTTTATTGTTGATAGCGGAATACAAAATAACATCATCTTAGAAGAGGTTTTCAAGCAATTAGATTTTCGAACAAAACTATGCCTACATCCATACAACATCGAGTGGCTTCACCAAAGTCAATATCTTCGTGTTAGCCAATAGTGTCTCATGTCCTATGACATCAAACCCTTCAAGGATGAGGTATTGTGTGATGTTTCCCCACTAGAGGTATGTTATGTTCTATTAGGCCATCCATATATGTGGATGTGTCATGTTGTTTATGATTCTCGACCCCGTAGTGTCATTGTTACTCTAGGGGGTCAATTATATAGGATACCAGAGGTAGTTCTAGCTATTGTCCCACCAAAACAATGCCACAAAGTAATATCTCATACTGCAAAGTTGAGCCTCTTCACAATTTGATCAAAAGTTGAATAGAAGGACATTGCAACCACTACAACCTCATCCCAAGACCTTTCTATCTAGTAGAATCAGATTGACAAGATTGTAGAAGAGTACCAAGATGTTCTTGTTGCACCTATGGGGTGCCTCCACATTGCCCAATCAAGAATGGTTATAACATAACCCTTCATACTCTTCATGTTGCATATTCATTGACAAATTCTTCCCATATTCAGGTAGATCTTATAGCTATATTGGTTGAACAGTTCCAACCCCTCCAGCAACAGGTTCATGAAAACCTTCAATAATCTAAGAAGGACAGCTTCTTCAATAAGGCAAGTAGCGAACTAAGCTTCATATTTAGCAGAAATCTCCCCATCTCCCAAGGGAAATTAACACAATGGGGACCATTTCTTCCTAAGGGGGTAGGAACGATCCAGATGGATCTCGGTGGCCATCCAGCTTTTCCACTGAATCACCATTTTGAGCCTGTGGTTTTTATAAACCATGATATTCACCCTTTTGATGGGGAATGAAATATAATGTCATCTTCATTTGTTAATTATAGAAATCATGTAATGATCTCCTAGTGGTTGTATGCACATGCCTACAACATAGCACTAATCCACTAGATACCATTAGAACTCTGCAGTTAAGCGTGCTCAAGCTAGAGTAGTACTAGGATGGGTGACCTCCCGAGAAGTCCTACTATTTTACATGCCTNCCTATGGAATTTTATAAATTTAGTCCAATTTTTCCACATGCATCATGGGAATTGTTCTCCTCTCACTCTCTCATATATAATTGAGGTGAAGGAGGCCCTTTAAGAATGAAATGGAGTGTGATGTAAATCTAGTTGTGAATTAATCGTAGCCAACATCTCTTTCTTTTCAGAGATATATGTTAGTTTGTGTTCTACAATGTTTTTCTCTCTTGTTCATAAATAGAAGTTGGTTTTCACTAAATTTATGTGTTATCCACATTATCTTTGCATATTTCCTTATTATATATCGGTTATATTTTTGTATTCGTGTCATTCTCAAAATAATTTAGATCATTGATAGACTCTTTGTTATCAAGGTGTGTAGATAGTATAAATACTAGGCACACTTCTTCAATGAAAAAAGAAAGAAACTGTTAATTCCATTACCATAGAGGCTTGGGGAAAATGCTATCAAGCATATTTCCTGCTAAGATGAATTTGCAGTTGTTAGAAAAATAGGATCGCATAGAAATGAAATAAAACAAATATGGAAATAAAACACAGAAGATACACAATACAATAGAGACACAGATATGCGTGGTTCACCCAGTGTGGGCTATGTCCACCAGAGAAATTGTCAAGTCCTTCCTTTTTATTATCCAGCAAAATGAAGGGATACAACCTACAACACACCCATTGTAACTTCCTCTTCTTTCTCTCACGGTCTCCTCTCTCATAATACAATATATGTGATAATTCACAACTACAATACAATTCCCTCATAAAAGAGGGTTTCCTTCTAGGGAAAAACACCATAAAAATAACTTCTAGTGTTAGATCTGTGACCTTATAATGAACGGTCTAGATTTACTACGAAATTACAATATTTTAAAAGGAATTTTTCCCAATATTTCGCTTCGGAATCCCCCACCAGGTGGG
>SNQJ01S0177057.1:5116-20915 GCA_010110895.2 Picea sitchensis | reverse complement strand
ACATTAATAAAAATAATAAAAAACAACGTCCATGCTCAGAACTTTCGGTTTGTAAACATTTCAATAAAAATGTAATAAAAATTAAAAAGGAGCGTCTAAGCTCAAAACTTTGGATATCTACACATTTATAACATTGAGAACAACGAAGCTGACAATAAGACCTCGAATATATTCTCCAATGAAAAGATGACATATAATTTTTTTATTTTTATTTTTAATATATAAAATAATGTTTTTACTTATATAGTACGAACAATACAAATGATGCGAAAATTTATAGTCAAAGGATAGATTAATATGAAGTCAATGAATTATCGATCGTTATAGTCCCTCTACGCCTTCAACGGGGACTAATAATACTTAAATCTTTTAGAAATTAAATTGTGTACACGTTTTTAAAACATGTGTACTAGTTTTTTTTTTAAACATGTCAAGTTTGGAGAAGGATACTCCACCTATCATAAAGAAAATAAATAAATTTGTAAAAATAATAGAAAAAGAAGCATTGGATTAAGATTATATATAATATAAAAATTTATATAACTGTAGTAAAATTTTATTAAATATTTTTATTTAAAATATTTTTATTAAATTCAAAATTTTATGAATTCTTTTATTGATGAAAAAGTATATGAATGAAATTTAAATGAATGTGTAAATATATTTATTAAATACAAAAATAATTTCAAAATTAGTGTATTAGAAAATTATCTAATGTTNGTGAATGTGCCAAGGCGATGACGTGCGAACGACATTTCATGATTTTGAAATCAACACTCGAAAGGGATAATATAACCCCCCACAAATCTTGGTTTAATGTGCATTAATATGAGATCTCCTCGAGCCTTTCGTCCATCAATGATAATCTATACGGTTCCTACATGATGAGTTGTTAGAATTAAATGTCAGTAATTTCATATTTAGAAACAAGATATGTATATATATATATATATATATATATATAGAAACATTTTTTTTTTCTTTTATTATAGACAAGTGCGAAGGCCACAAAGATAGGGGAGAGAAAGGAACGAATGGCAAGGTCTAAAAAGTGGTCGGACGAGATTCAAAATATGGTTACGGGGATAAGGAACGAATGGAAAGGTCTGAAAAGAGGTCGGACAAGATTCAAAATAGGGTTACGGGGATACTCAGGAGAGGCGAGTGCTCCATGGTCAAATTTTATGCATCAGAATATTTTACTACAAAACATGTAAAATGGAAGAGAGCATGATGGGGCAGTTCAACGTCTGGTTTGTATATTTGCGGAATTTCAGGAAAGTGGCTAAGTATGGAATAGGGAAACGGTCGGGCTGACTTGTTCTTGGAAGCGAGAATTGAATTTTCCGTGAATGGACCAACCCAACGATGTGCAAATGACATTTTATATGTTTGAAATTAACGCTTGCTAATTGCATGCCTAGAAATAATCTTATATATAATTGCTAATTGCTAATTACAAAAGGGTGTGGGCACAGGAAACAACGATGAGGAACTGAATATTTATTGAACTCGCCAAACCGATGATCTGCGAAATAAATTTGAACAAATGGAGAAGTATGGAAAGAGGACAAACGGGCGTCAAAATGGGGTGACAATAGTTCCATAGAAGACATGAGGACGTGACGATTAAATTATATTTCTTGGAATTTTTCAGTGAAAAATGTATACCATGGAAGAGGGCATGATAGGTAGACCGTAATATAGAATATGGTATGATCTGAGTTCGGTTCTAAATTTGTATATCGTGGAAGTGACGGTACTGTTCGCAGGTCATGGAACAATAGAAGTCCAATCTAGAACCCACCTACCGAGAATCTGTGGTTGGAGAAGTGTCTGGGTATGGAATGGGGAAGTGGTCGTTCGGTGTCGCGATATAAGAGAACGAGTGAAAACGTGAACCCGCAAGTCCACCCACGCAAACAGCCAAACATTTTCAAAAAAATGAATAAGTGACGAGAAAGATAAAGTTTAGAGAAAGAAAAATGGATATTTGGCTAAGTATAGAAGACGAAAAAGAAGGGCCAATATATTCACATCTGTAATAGATATCCCATTTTCCTGCCAAGATATATACTTGGAAAGAAGTGCGAAGGTGGCGGGCACAGAAAACGATGACTAGGAATATGACCCACGAGTTTACTTGGTTCTTGGTTGTATGCTTTGTTTTTCAATTTGTATATTGTGGAACTCCGAGTAATTTTTTTAGCCAGTCAGCCTACAAGTCCATCTGTCAATTTGTATAGTGCGGAACTCTGGGTGATGTTTGTAGGACAAAAAACTATAGAGTAAATGATTTTCCCTTTAATATATCTTTTGTGATGCAAATGTAGTATGTGGCTCATTTTATCACTTTTCCATCCATAAACAATGGAAATCTTGATCCCGTGTGTCAATTTGTATATCGCAGAGCTTCAGATGCTATTTGGAGGTCATGGAAAAATAGAAGTGCAATGTTGAGCCAACCAACGCACAAGTCTGCCTGTCAATTTGTATATCGCAAAAATATGGGTGCTAGTTGTAGGACACAGAACAATAAAGGGCCAATTTAGAGAAAGGGGAAGCGCTCGGTCAAAACATGTGAATCTGCCAACCCATGCAGTAACGCATTTTCGAAAAAAAAAACGATTAAGTAACCAGGAAGAGAAACTACAAGGGATAAAAGAGTGGAAAAATAGAAAGGTGGAGGGTTGTTTTCATAAGCGCGAATTGGTTTCAAACAAGCCCCATTGTTGCAAAACCATCATTTTCTACTAATTGTCAACAAATGCTTTGTTGAATATTAGATTTTATTGCAACATGTGGGTGTAAGTATGTTCTTGATACATTCTTCCATGACTGTAACATATTAACTTAAGTATTAAACTTCATTTTCTACTAATTGTCAGCAAATGCTTTGTTGAAGATTAGATTTTATTGGAACATGTGGGTGTAAGTGTGTTCTTGATACATTATTCCATGACTGTAAAATATTAACTTAAGTATTAAACTTTGTGCATTATGGGTTGTTAGCATTAAAAATTAATAATTGCATGTCTATAAACAAGAATGACGATTTTGCTGCAACATTGTACTTTGGTATTGCTATGTTCTATTTGCATTAGGAATATAATTGAATGTTAGTTTGAAACTGTGTGTAATCCATTTTTTGCTTGCATAAAATCGTGGTGGATTGACACAATACATTGTCATATAATTGTTAGATGTTCCATATTAGAACAACTTACCTAAGTAAACATAATATCGAAGAACTACGAGACCACCGAACCATGCCAATGAGAATAGGAGTGAAGCAGCAACAAAGACTCAAAGGAATTTTTTTTTAATAGCAAATCCATTTAAAAAAAAAAACATCGAGTATTGTACATCTATCCTTAGAAATTGGACCCAGTTCTTCGGGCCAAAGCATTGAATGTATCTGCCACAAACACAGGCACGTGATCCAAAGTATGCAGGATCATTGTAGTTTTCTCCTTGATGAATCATCCTGTGGTAAAATTGATAGTTTTCAGAAGCTTCCCATGAGGAAGAAGACGAAAAACGTTGCAAGGAAAACGGAATATCCCTTAACTGAAAGTTAGGACACAACTAGAAACCACCTCTACATAGTTGAAAAAATTCCAGGGACACAGGTTGCATGTGCAATTTCATAGGCCCAAATTAGTCCATTCTGGGTGGAAGGAGATGACTAGTAGAAATATGCCTTGCACCAGTGAGAGTTCTGGTCCTAATTCCCGAAGATGTTAATTGTATATCCATAGAAAAGGACTGTAGTCCCACAAGTGAATAATTTTTTGGCTTGAAATATATCTCTGGGAGAATCAACATATCATTTCTTTGCAGTGAACGTCTTTCGCCCAGAATGGACTAATTTGGACCTCTGGAATTCCTACTTTTGAGCTGCAAAGCGGCTATTGCATTCAACGCCTGTTTCTTTTCTGAAACTCCTTTTGGTTTTGTCAGGAACACAATCACTGAGCCGGGAAGTTACACCCATTATGGTTGATTTCAATTTGGGCGTAGGAGTTGGAATAGTCTTTGCATTGCCATCATCCATTGTTGTATCATCGCCCATCAGATCATCTTCTTCTTGCTTGGAATCCATGACATCAACCTCTGCGCCAGCCATCAATGCAATTGGGCAGGTTCTCTAAGCAGGAAGGGTTGCCTTGGAAATATTTGGCTTGAAATATATCTCTCGGTGTACCAAGGGATCATCTCCTTTTTTTCTCTTCGGTAGAGGGAGATGAGTAGTAAGAATATGCCTTGGAATAGTGGAACCTCTGGCCATTATGCTCGAATGGGTTTACTATATCTGGATAGCACTGCTACTACAAGTTAACGAGAATTTATGTTTTCTCCAGATGATGTTTGAAATGAAAATTGGGAAGGGATAATATAACCCTCCGCAAATTATGGTTTAATGCGTATCAATGGAATATCTCCTCGAGAATTTCGCTGATCAATGACAATCTCCAGGGTTTGTGTAGAAATTGTTGTTACCATTAAAGCTCACTAATTTCATATTTAGAAAAAAGTGTGAAGGTCGCGGTGACGACGAAGAGAGATTAATAATTAGATATTTCTTAAAGGCACTAACCCACCGATGCACGAAACAGATTGCATCATGTTTGAAATGAATCTTGGAAAGGATAACACTCTTCTTCGCAAATCTTGGTTTAATTCGTAGTAATGACAAATCTTCTCCGACCTTCCTTACATTAATGACAATCTTAATGGTTCCTGCAGGATGAACTACTAACATTAAAGCTTAATTGTTGCATATCTAGAAATAAGTACGAAGGTAGTGATGATGGTGAATTGCGACCAAGCATTGTACATTTCATCCACCCGCCAACCTGTGAAACATATTCCAAGAAATGCCCAAGTATGGAAAGCGGTCAGGCGGGCTACAAAAAAAAAGGGGCAGAAGATATACCCAGGAGACGTGAGGGGCCGATGGTCATATTGCATCTCAGTGACAGATATCGATCGTCAATTTTTGTGTCATGGATATTCAGGTGTTGTTTGTGCGTAGGGGAACAACGGAAGTGCAATGTCCAGAGGGAAATTTGTATATTGTTGAACTTCAGGTTCTGTATATAAAAGCATGAGACATTTGGAAAAAGAACCAATTAAACAGAAAGAAAAATCTTACGAGATGAAGGGGAATTTGTTTGCTAATTTGTAAATCGTGGAAGTCCAGATGCTAGTTGCAGGCAGCGGAACAATGGAAATGCAATGTTAAACCCGCCTATGCAGGAACCCGCGATTCAAAAAATTTGTTCAATATGAAACGGGGAAGCGGTCGGTCAGGCTGGTGATATAAAAGTAACAATGGAAATCTGAATATGCACCTAGATATTTTCCGAAAAATGAGTAAGTAAAGAAAGGGAAAGCAGAGGGAAAAGAGAAAGAGGATGACAATTTTCGGAAGCGGGAATTGGTCTTAATAGATCTAACATTATCTAAAAAGATTATTTTCAATACTAAATTATTAATATTAAATATTGATATTTTACAATTTCATTAGACAAAAAAGTTTGTACAATATGAAACGGAGAAGCGGTCGGTCAGGCTGGTGATATAAAAGTAAGTGAAATATGAAGACGTGAATCCGCCAACTTCTACACCTACAAATTTTTCGAAAAATGAGTAATATGTACTAAATATGTACTATAAATTATGGACATGAGATTTTATAGAGAATGTATGGATCCCACATTCCATACTTAGCCACTTTTTGGAATGCGGGTTCTCAAGCTAGCGGGCTCAAAATTGGGCCTCTATTGTTTTGTGGCCTACAAATAGCACCCAGAATTCTGCAATATAAAAATTGACAAGCAGACCTACGGGCTGGTTGGATCAACATTGCACTCCTATTGTTTTGTGTCCTCCAAAAAACACTCGGAGTTCCACGATATACAATTTGACAGACGGACTCCAGGGTTGTCGGCCTCAAGATTGTGATTGTTTATGGATGGTAATTCCTATCAACTATCTAACATTATCTAAAAACATTATTTTCAATGCTAAATTATTAATATTAAATATTGATATTGTACTATTTAATTAGACAAAAAAAATTGTACAATATGAAATAGGGAAGCGGTCGGTCAGGCTGGTGATATAAAGTAACTGAAATATGAAGACGTGAATCTGCCAACTTCCACACCAAGAAATTTTTCAAGAAAAATGAGTAATGCATACTTAATATGTACTTTTATAAAGTATGAACATGAGATTTTATAGAGCATGAATGGATACCGCATTCCATACTTAGCCACTTTTTGGATCGCGGGTTCTCGGCTGTCGAGCTCAAAATTGGGCCTTTATTGTTCTGTGTCCTACAAATAGTGCCCAAAAGTTAGGCGATATACAAATTGACAAGCGGACTTGTGGGCTGGCTGGTTCAACATTTCACTTCTATTGTTTCATGTCCTCCAAACAACATTCGGAGTTCCGTGATATACAAATTGACAGACGGACTCCAGGGTTGGAGGTCTCAAGATTGTGATTGGTCACAGATGGTGATCCCTATCAACTATCTAACACTACCCAAAAACATTATTTTCAATACTAAAGTATTAATATTAAATATTGATATTGTACAATTTAATTACATAAAATTATTAAAGGATGTTAAATATCTTATTTAAAAGAAAAACCCGTGTATTCGGAAACTTCCATTCCAAAATTTTTGTATAATATGAAACGAGGAAGAGTTCATTCGGGTTGGTGATATAAAAGTGAGTGGAAATATGAAGACGTGTATCTGCCAAGTTCCACACCTAGAAATTTTCCAACAAACAAGTAATACATACTAAATATGTACTTTTATAAAGTATGGGCATGAGATTTTATAGAGCATGTACGAATCTCTCATTCCATACCTAGCCACTTTTTGGATTGCGGGTTCTCGGGCTAGCAGGCTCAAAATTAGGCCTCTATTGTTTTGTGCCCTACAAATAGCACCCAGAGTTCCGCGATATACAAATTGACAAGTGGAATTGTGGGCTATTTGAATTTTAAGGGCGTCGTGTTGATATGATAGCAAAATTGGACTTCGACCAGTTTATATTCGTTTATTACAATATGAAACGGGGAAGTGGTCGGTCGGGTTGGTGATATAAAAGTAAGTGAAATCTGAAGATGTGAATCCACCAACTTTCGCACCTAGAATTTTTCTGGAAAACGAGTAATACATACTAAGTATGTACTCTTATAAAGTATGGACATCATATTTTTATAGAGCATGTATGGATCCTGAATTCCATACTTGGACACCTTTTGGATCAAGAGTTTTTGGTATGGTGGGCTCAAAATTGGGCCTCTATTGCTCCATTTCCTACAAATAGCACCCAAAGTTCCACGATATACAAATTGACAGGCGAACTGGCTCGCTCAACATTTCACTTCTATTGTTCCATGTCTTCCAAACAACACTCGGAGGAAATGAATAATACATACTAAATATGTACTTTTATAAACTATGGACATGAGATTTTATAGAGCATGTACGGATCCCTCATTCCATACTTAGCCACTTTTTGGATCTCAGGTTCTCGGGATGGTGAGCTCAAACTTGGGCCTCTATTGTTATGTTCCCTACAAACAACACCCAGAGTTCCGCGATATACAAATTGACAGACAGACTCCATGACTAGAGGGCTCAAGATTGCCATTGTTTATGGATGGTCATCTCTATCAACTATCAAACATTATCAAAAAACATGATTTTCAAATACTAAAGTATTAATATTAGATATTGATATTGTACAATTTAATTACATAAATTATCAATATTGAACCCGCCTATCCGGTAACTCGCCTATTCGGAAAATCGCCAGCCAAAAAGTTTGTATAATATGAAATGGGGAAGCGGTCAGTCGGGATGGTGATATAAAAGTAAGTGAAATCTAAACGCATGAATCCACCAACTTCCGTACCGAGAAATTTTCTGAAAAATGAGTAATACATACTAAATATGTACTATAAAGTATGGACATGAGATTTTATAGAGCATGTATGAATCCCGCATTCCATACTTAGCTACTTTTTGGATCGTGGGTTCTTGGGCTGGCAGGCTCAAAATTGGGCCTCTATTGTTCCACGATATACAAATTGACAAGTGGACCTGCGGGTTAGCTGGCTCAACATTGCATTTCTATTGTTCCGTGTCCTCCAAACAACACTCAAAGTTTCACAATATACAAATTGACAGACGAACTCCAGGTATGACGGGCTCAAGATTGTGATTGTTTACAGA
Organism: Picea sitchensis; assembly: GCA_010110895.2. Classification (NCBI taxonomy): domain Eukaryota; kingdom Viridiplantae; phylum Streptophyta; class Pinopsida; order Pinales; family Pinaceae; genus Picea; species Picea sitchensis. The sequence continues at coordinate 12,646 of SNQJ01S0177057.1, read as the reverse complement.
TGGTAATCCCTATCAACTATCTAACATTATCTAAACACATTATTTTCAGTACTAAATTATTGATACTAAATATTGATATTGCACAATTTAATTAGACAAAAAAATTTGTACAGTTTGAAACAGGGAAGCGGTCGATCGGGATGGTGATATAAAAGTAAGTGGAAATCTGAACACATGCATCCACCAACTTCCACACCTAGAAATTTTCTGAGAAACGAGTAATACATACTAAATATGTATTTTTATAAAGTATGGACATGAGATTTTATAGAGCATGTACGGATCCCTCATTCCACAGTTAGCCACTTTTTGGATCGCAGGTTCTCGGGATGATGAGCTCAAAATTGAGCCTCTATTGTTTTGTGCCCTACAAATAGCACCTAGAGTTCCGCGATATACAAATTGACAGGTGGACTTGCGGGTTGTCTGTCTCAACATTGCACTTCTATTGTCCCGTGTCCTCCAAACAACACTCAGAGTTCTGTGATATACAAATTGACAGACGAACTCCAGGACTGGTGGGCTCAAGATTGCGATTGTTTACGGATGGTCATCCTATCTAGCATTATCTAAAAACATTATTTTCAAATACTAAAGTATTAATATTAAATATTGATATTGTACAATTTAATTACATAAAATTATCAAAAGATGTTAAATCGCTTATTTTAAAAAAATTGAAGGAAACAAAACAAAGTTTTTTAAAATTCTATAACTGCAAGCATAACAATGACCAATTTGAAGTTTAAGGGCCTCTTGTTGATATGATGGCACAATTGGACTTTGCAAAATATATATTCATTGATTTCAAATTATTCCGGGAGATTAATTTTACCAAGTTCATCGATCAAGGAAAAATGCTAAAACAAGCCACATACTACATTTGTGTCACAACGCCATACAAATTATCAAGTGGATTTGCGAGCTAGATGGCTAAAAAAAATTGCAATTGTATTGTTCTGTGTCCTCCAAACAACACTCGAACTTCCGCGATATACAAATTGACAAACGAAGCATACAACCAAGAACCAACTAAACTCCAAACAGGCCGAAAGCAAGTTCCCACAAGGTTCCATAGAGCAGGACGCATCGAACTTTGCATCAAACAATTTGATATACAAAGAAAAGACGTCGCGACATTTGTTTTCTCTTACATCTAGTATATGTTCCCAGTAGAAGATAACTGGGGCCATGGGATATATGGGGTTTTCTGCCATGCTTCTCATTTTTGGACCAAACAATCTTATGCACATGCAATCTCAAGTACTCGAGTCCGACGAACATTCATCTGGATGTTGAAGAAATATTACAGAGACACATGCGATATTTTGGTTTCCTGCCAATATTTGATACGTTTTTTTTTTTTTNTATCGGATATTCGCGCAACATGTAGACACTGCTTGCCTTTTTCTGTAGATATGTTTCATACGAAAATTATGCCAACCTAGGAAGCACATTTTGTAACAGAGGTTGCCTAACTGTTCAATGCACGATTGTGTTTCCCACGGTTTGGATAGAAGAATTGAGGCAATGTCAATATATATATGGAAATTTGTCACTGCATCATAGACAATCAATCCTATCTTCACTTATCTAAGTGGAGGCAGAAGGAAGAGAGTTCCATTTCGCACATATAGGTTCAAAGGGGGTTGAGTACGCATTCGCTGCAACCAAAACACCTTCAACCTGGGAACGTGAGCATAGGAATTAATACATTGAACAATATAATACACAAGTGCACCCGCCCTCCCTTAAAAAAAAAAAAGAAAACAAGCCGCATAAATTTCGTGAAGACTATTTTTATAAGCAAACTGATGATGATTTTGTGGATGTATACACACAATAGTTGTAGAGCTAGCTAGATTCTTCAGATCCTGTACTATATTTGTTTGTAACTCTATTACAAACATTGTCTGGTTTGTGTGAAATACCCTTTCTCTAACATCCCTTTTCTTCGTTATATTTTTGAAGAGCATAAGTGGAAACTGCCCTTTATGCAATTGTTGTTCCATTGAAGAAAACAAATTTGAATAGGTATCAAACAATTGCAACTGCAACATGGAACAATGCAATATTTGTGTAACTTACCCGAGATACATGCACATTTGAAAGTAAAGGACAAAACTGTATATGGAAAGCAGTACCATTGCCTTGTCATTGTCTGAATCTCCATCCTTTATATGGAGAATGTGCTGCGAGCCAAGTTTTCTCGCCAGTGTAACAACTGTGCCAATGGTTCTGATTGGGTAAATATCACTACTCTGTGCAAGCTAGTTGATAGTCACGTCCATGACGAAATGATATTATGAATAAACGACGAGAGTTGTTTCCACAATACATGTTTTGTTGAGAGAAATAATCCAATCACAATCACCACGGTCATATACTATTTTGGGCAATATATTAAAATTTATAATGGATATCCCATTACCAAGCAATATCTTTTCTACATGTTTCTGGAAAAGTTGTGTAGGAATAGTCAGTATCACTCTAATCATGGCCTCCTTGTCTGTCATGTCAGAACGCATAATGGATCTAGTTTTGTTTTCCTTGTCCAAGTAGGTGCTCTAGATGACCATTATGTCCCCGACAAACACTTGTCCAGTTCGGCAGTTGTTCAAGCCCTCTATTGATAGTACTTTGGGTGTTACAACTCTAGACCTGGTGACAATTTTTTGAACAGGAAAACTAAAGTGAATGGTAGTGTGATTTTTTTTTTTGTATTCTTCTTTCACTGGAATAAATCTACAAGTACACACATAGCTTTGATGAACTATGGAGCCAGAGTTTTGCAACCACGCCTCTTAGTCTGTGGAACCTGCGCTATGTTCGACTTCTCGCTTGTACGTGTTGATACTTCTTGTGAACTATAAACCATGTATTGCATATGACATCAACATATTCACCATGCCATAGATGAATAAATAGCTGAGGATATTTTCTTGGTAAACATACTAAGAGAAGAGTGTATGCATATTTACCTTTGGCCTTGTCGATTTTCTGATGTCTGGGATGACTGACTGCTCATGGCCATGTCACTAGTCCAACGTTTTTTGATGCTAGCATGTGTAGATGAACATCAGTACTAAACAAGCATATGAATTGTATACTGTCTATGAGAAGGAATAAACAAGCATAAAATTGTATGCATCTAATTTTTTAGACTGGAAAAATGTGTAACAGTAAATAGGGCATAAGGGTGGGGCACCACGACCAATCTGTATCTCGCGGACCCCGAAATCCAGGGGAGAAATCTTGAACCCGCCAGCCTGGCACCCGCAATCGACAAAGTGGGTAAGTATGGAATAAGGTAGAAGCATGACCATATATGTGAAACCATTAGTCCACCAACTAGCGCACCAAGGAAGTTTTGGAAAGACCACTAAGCAGATCAATTAGAAAACAAAAGGGATAATAGAAAATGGAAAAAGTAGAAATAGGGAGGGCAGAAAGGCCCATTGCTGCCAAGACATCGTTTTCTAATCTAATATTAAATTCCCCCACCCGGTTTGTATATTTAATTTACCAACACAGTTGGTATACCTTTTCAAATATTGTACCACAGAACCCTCTATTGTTGCACAAAACAATTCATCTTCCTATCCAACCAACTTGTTTCTTCCAAGTTAGCAACACCGAATATGCAATGGACATGAAGGCAAGTTAGTATGAATAAAAACATGTAAAATAAAGATAAATAGGTCTATTTATCTCAATGTAACAACAAACAGAATACGATTGACATGAGAATACGCATAAATATATTATAGTTGAAGGAAGAAAAGAAAAGAAAAAAAAAATTAAAGGTGCAAAGTAGCAGAACAAGCACAACAAATATACAGACAGTAAATGAAAAAATGAACACTGGAATATGAAATAAGAGTACATGTATTCACTTCTATAATTCCTCGTCTACATTCCCACCAAAGAGTCCATCGTCCTCTCCAACCATTCTATTTGTTTAAATGTAGCAATGCAACGAAAATACAACGGACGTGAAGTAGGTTAGTATGCAGGAAGACATGTAATGAAGATAAGTTATTATGTAGGAATGTACGCAACATATACATACAACAAACTAGGTGAACACATATACAAACAATAAATGAAATACAAGACAACACAATATGAAATAACATTACCTTTCTATCTCCTCTTCAACCGATGCAGTCAATACTCCGTCGTTTTCTCCAACTATTTTGTTTGTTTGAATGTGGGAATGCACAAAATTCAATGAACATGAATGGATGATGGTATGCACTGGAGAACAAGTAATATGTACATATAGTAAAAGAGACTCAATGAATAGTCTAAAAGATAGGCAAAAACATGAACCTTTGTGCTTCTCCATCCATAGTTGTAAATATGCAAATTTTTTTCCTGCCCAAAATATATTACAAGCCACAAAATATTACGAAATTGCATGGTCGTAGCTAAACGATTTATGGTTTTTCATAGAAAAGTATATAGATATGCTTCCACCGATGGAAATACATGTTATTTATCCTCTACATAGACTGTTGTGCCCACGATACAAGATTTTGGTTTCCAGTGGAAAACCACCCAGATATGCTTCCAAACATGGAAATATAATTTTTCAGAATCTTTGTTGTACATATCATATCTCAAGTACAAGACAAATTGTATCATGGGATAACCCTATTGTGTAGAGGAAAAAGAACATGTATTGTCATATGGGCACATTTCACCATAGATGGTTTATAAATGCATCCTACATATGTATTATTCTAACAAAAAAACAACGGTTATTGCAATTTCACATGTACTTCTCGAACTATTTTTCATGCAACTATTTTCTTTCATGTCAACACTGAAGCACAAGAAAAATATCACAGCAGAACATATATCAACCTCGCCAAACAGGGAAAATAACACAAATGCATATCGACTTGTGGGTGTAAGGGATGAACACCGTAAAGCGCCCAAAAAAAAAATAATCCAAAAAAAATAAATAGCTCCAACTACCAGTGCAAGACCCCAACACTGCAAAGCCGAATCAAACAAAAGAAAACAACAAGCACCAAACCAGTGAGAAAGTACAAACAATCCCAACTCTATCCCCAGGGCCCTAAAGTGTAAACTTGAGCCAAACAAACACAACCAGCAACTGAGGAACCAACGAACCAATGAACAAGCAACAACCATCGAACCAGTAAACAAAATTTGTATCTCCAATGATTACAAAAATGCAACCAAAGAATAGTAGGAACTTGAAACATATGACGAGAATGCCAGTAGAAATAAGCAAACATTCTTACTTGCAAACTGCAAACACTGAACAACAAACAAGGAATAGAAAATGAAACTATGGCATGGAAACTTACTCTGAAATGATGAAAGGCAGAAGCGCAGGTCGAATTGTGAAGCAAACAACAACAACAAGCAACAAATGATGAACCAACGAAGAAGAAGCACCCACCAAACCAATAAACAATGTATGTAGCTTCAATGATGATGAAATTGCATTGCAAGGCTAGAAGAAGGATCAACGATACAATGCATATTCAACTGGAGATGGACAACAATATTGTGCAAAAGCACTACAACATTATATGGAAAATTTCGAGGAAAAATGTACTCCGAGAAGCGTATTTAGATAAAAATTTAAGACTATCAGGTTGTCTAAGGACCTCGTGGTATGCACAAATTTAAGTTGTCAGGCCTGTTGGAGGACCCCACGTCATGTAAACATTTAAGTTATCAAGCCTATTCAAGCACCTCAAAAAAAGTGTCAATGCAATATACCAGATATAAAAAGTATGGAGAACAGAAATAAAATGCTAGAAATGGCAGAATAACGGTAATATATCCATCATAATCTCCACAATAACACATAAATGATATAAGAACAACAATAGAAATAGCACTTTGATTCAGAAAGAAATGATCACGGGCCTCTTTGAGGGGGCAACCTCCAGTCAAGCAATGCTCTATTACAATAATCTTCAAGCTAGGGTTTTCATACCTTCGACCCTTATTTATACTAAATATGTCTATCAAGAGAAGCATCAAGAGGAAGATCCTTCTAGAAGCGAGAGCTTCTATTAGGTCTTCTTATATCAGCCTTATTCTATTTTATTGAAAGGCCTTATTAATATTGACCTTTATTACATCCGAATATATTGATCTACCTATGTGCGGGTTAGGACCCTAACATGTTCTCCCCCTTAAAAACAACCTTGTCCTCAAGGCTTGAGATGTGGGAACTGTTGTAGAATGGTAGCTAGTTACCAAGTGGCATCTGCTGGAGTTGTATCTTTCCACTGGATGAGAACTTCCTTGATGGTTTGCTAACGCAGGCGATGCTCACGCTAGTCTAAAACTGCTTCTAGATGTAGCCAAATGGATCCTTCTTCCGCTAACTCGGGAAGGTTGGTTTGAATTTGGCACTGAGTTCCAATCACCTTCTTTAAGCATGAAACATGAAAAACAGGATGTATCTTCGACTGACTAGGCAGAGCTAACTGATAGGCGACTTGTCCCACATGCTTGAGAACCATATAAGGACCATAAAATTTGGGCCCTAGCTTCTGACAATGCTCGACCTTGGGGGAAGTTTGCTTGTATGGTTACAGTTGCAGAAACACCTGATCCCCTTCTGCAAATTGACATTCAGAGAAACCTTGATTTTCTTGTTGCTTCATGTGATTTTGTTCCATGACCAAGTTCTCTTTAAGGGTACGAAGAATATCCTCTCGAACTATAAGTGTTTGGTCAACCTCCTGGACCTTCGAGGTGCCCGATAAGTATGAGAGAACTAACGGTGGCTTCTGTCCATATATCACTTCAAAAGGAGTCATGCGTGTAGTTGTATGGTAGGAAGTGTTGTACCACAATTCAGCTAGGGGTAACCATTGAGCCCATTGATTTTTCTTTTCAAAGGCAAAACACCTTAGATATGTTTCCAAACACTTGTTTACAACTTCTGTTTGACCATTAGTCTGGGGATGATAAGTTGTGCTTAGATGCGATTGGGTGCCCTGTAGCTTAAACAGTTCTTGCCAAAAATTGCTTGTGAAAGTTGGGTCATGATCAGAAACAATAGAGTGCAGCATGCCATGAAGCTTAAAGACATGGTCCATGAAAATTTGAGCCACCGTGGATGCAGTAAATGGGTGTTGAAGAGCATAGAAATGATCATACTTGGAAAGGTGATCCACAATGACCATTATGACAGATTTATTTCCCGATTTGGGTAAGATGGTAATAAAGTCCATAGAGATATCCATCCAAATAGCAAGTGGAATCAGAAGCAGTTGTAGTGTTCCTGGAGATTTGACTGTTTCTCCCTTGTTGTGTTGACACACCTCACATTCAGTGACAAAATTACGGATGTCCTGTTTCATACTATCCCAGAAAAAAAAATGTTTGACCCTGTCATAGGTTTTGGTGAACCCGGAGTGCCCTGCTGTGGGTGTAGCATGAAGCTCAGAAAGTACCGTGGATTTAATCTTTGATTGTTTACTTAAATACAAATGGACTTTGTATCGAATCTCATGTTGGAGCCAA
>SNQJ01S0177056.1:14229-27842 GCA_010110895.2 Picea sitchensis | reverse complement strand
ATCAGGCTGGTAATCTTGTGATTCTTAATATAATGACTGGTTGTTCTGGCTTCTCTTTCTTTCTTGGAATCTTCATGTTCTTCCTGATGTTTTTCTTTAGCTCTTGGGTCTATGGAGTTTCTTATAGATTCCATTCCCTAAAGATTCCATTTCTTTATTTCATCATAGGATCATGGATGTGGATGGACAACCAGGAATATTTTAAGGCTTCTCTTTGAAGAAGACTTCTTCTGATGTTGAACTGAACACGTACTGTCTTTCATGGCTACTACCATACTTCGTTATTTTTAGTGTATCATAGGATTATCTCCCTCCTAATCCTTGCTTCATGTATGAGTGCATATAATCATCTCCCTCCATCTAAAAGAGTCCATGCTTCTGTCTGCATCCTTATTGTCTTCTGCAATATATAATTGGCTCTCTTTGTCTAACAAAGTCCATGTTTTCATCTTGTTGTCTTCTACAAAAATGTTATAAGTCTTTCTCTGATTTTTTTCTGTCTTTTCTTCTTTTGAGTCTCTTCATGATTGATTCGATGTATTTCATCCTTTCATGTGTATTATCTAATGATATCAATCCTTGTTTTGTTGTTCTTCCATAGGTATAGTTCTTCTTGGAATACATTATCTTTCAAGGGATAGATATACAAGATATGTACAGAGACAATACAAATGAGATATGTACAAGAAATAAGAAGAGTATTGTTACATTTAGAATAAGAAGTATCTTTCATCATGCTTAGTCTTATTTGTAGTTTCCTTTTCTTTGGCAACTGATGCTTCGTGTTTCTCCTTCCTTTTCCTTACCTCGGGACAATGATTCTTGTAGTGACCATACTTTTGACAGTTGAAGCATTGTATTTCTGAAATGTCTTTCTCTTGATTTGGCTTCCTCCTTGAGACAAAATTCCTTTTGTTCTTGAAGTTCTTGAATCTTGTTGTGAAGGCTTGATCATCGTACTTCTTTTGGGGTTTCTCTTTTTCACTGATCCTTGATTCTTCTTGAGCACAGCAAGTACAAAGGTTCTTCAAATGTCGGATGCTCCTTTCTTGTGTTCATGCTTGCGGAAAATGCATCCCACGTCTTGGGAAGACCATTGAGTACTATGTTTACCAATTCCTTCTCTAAAATGATATCTTCAATAGCTTGTAGTTGATCTCTTAACTGAGATATTCTCACAAAGGATGATGTTATGATGTCGTCATCATTCATCTTCATGTCACAAAGCTCATTCTTTAGACTCATGACTTGTCCAATGTTTCTGACTTAGAACAGGTTTGTTAGGGCATCGTACATCTTCTTTGATGAGTCAAGATGAGAGATGTAGGGTATCAAGTGGTCTTTTATAGATTCCACTATGATACTCATGGAATTGATGTCACCATCTTTGAAATTGTCCATAACTGCAACATTATGTGGTTCCTTCTCTTTTCCTTCTTCAAACACTAGTTCCACGATCTTTCCTTTCACGATATCGAACACTTTGTTCTTGGAAAGGATGAGGTCAATCCTTGTCTTCCATGCTCTGAAGTTAGAGGCTCCATCTAACTTTTTCTCTAACTTCATAGAATAAGTCATGGCTACTTTGACTTGGTCAACCCTAGATTTGACCAAAAACTCAAACTTGACGTCTTGTCTTACTGAGAGTATCAGGAGATGTGCTAGGATAGGGCACATTGATCTGTCCATAAATTAGGTCAATCCCTTCACGTAAGGTGCCTCAACGAGAGGATTAGGGTTTCTGCACCTGCTCCTACTAGTAACCCTAGCGACAGTGTCTTGGAAGCTACTTCTGCTAGTAACCCTAGCAACAATTCCTCAATGAGTTCAATGTCCTAGCAGCTATGCTTCCTTCCAATGTTTAGACTGAATGAAGGAGGTGTGGTCCCATAACCTGTTAGAATATCATGGATGTGCTCATTTTACCATTGACAATATCTCTATTGTCACCAAACCATAGGCTAAAGCCACCCTCCGAGCACCTTAACCTTGACAGAGAATCACTCCAGAAGAAAACCTCAGGTTAGATAGCCAAACAAAGGGTAGCACACCTTTCCCCAAGGATAACGCACCAACAAGAGATGATCAGATAGTCCAAACCCTAGCCAAGAGATATTCCAAGCCAAAACGTAACTGCTAGCTGCAGCAGCTGCACCGACAGCTCTCTTCAAACCTGCACACAAAAATGGGTACTGCAGTGCACATAAGTTGTTGCTCTGCAATTTTGAGACTGCCTTGCCAGAATGAGAATTGGCCTCTTGTATTTATACTAATTCTGGTTAACTGCATGGGCCGACTTCTCATTCTGGGTATCTGGCTGTTCAGTATATATTATTATTTTTGGACAACTTCTTCTCTTGGAAGCTAATAATCTAATATAAATTATCTTCTTGAGCTGACAAGTCTTCTAGGTTTATTAGCCAACTCATTAGGGTTTCTTCTTTCTTCCTGGAGTATTCAATCCTCGTCGGGTTTACATGTGGAGGTAAATAACTCCCGCAGCTACCATAATATCAACACAAACATGCCCATGGATAATAATCATATATTTTCATGATACCAATAGGATGGGAAAGGATTATTTCTATTAATAATTAATCAACATAAGTGTCAACGTTACAGAATTCCATGTCAGCATGGTTCGAAACCAAGTTCCTTCCAACTGGGCCTCCGCCACTTCAATCCTCCACCAAAGGCAAGCTCAAAGGAGAGATAAAATGAGGTTCTCTCAACAATAGGGAAATATCTTGGGGGTTGAACATTGTGTTTAGACTTGAGGGACAAAGGGATCCAGACTCAATATGAAGTAATATCTTCAGAGTAAATTTTCTCTCAAAGTTGAATGCTTTCTCCTCTTTTCCATAGCTCGAAATTGTTCTCTTATAGCCTTCAAAATGCAACTAAAGGGATGAGTTAGAACATTTCCAATATATGGAAGGCCAAGGATCAGAGATCTCTCATCGTGACATGGAAACCCAACTCCATTTTTGTATTTTCTGGCACAAATCCCGATGTATGCAGACTGTAGTGGAGCAGCTTGCATATACACTTGTTGTATAGCTGATAGGGCGCGTATATATGGAAAAATGTATATTTTTATCTTTGAATTCATCAAAAAGGGATGATAAGTCTGCATAGGGGAATGGAAAAAGGCCCTCTGTGCAATATAGCAATGGTGAGGCAAATCTTTCTATAACAAATGTTTGTGTGATTAATCGTGAGTAGCTTACTTAAGTTTTTTGTCCTTCAATGATTAATTCCTATAGCAGATCCACACTTAAATGCAATAAAATAAACAAGAAAACAGAAATGAAATTTGCGATAGAAGCTAACACCTTAGGAAGAATTCCAACATAGGAAGGCCATATCTCACAAGTTATACCTCTAATATGTCCATTGGTGATTGAAATTACAAGTTCTCAGTAAGAAGCCAAACGAAATGAAATACTAAAACAAATCTATGTGATCATTAATTTATTGCAAAAATCTATCGTGAAATGAAAAGATTAAATTATATCCTATAAAATGGCAACAAAAGTATTCATCAATAACAAAAACAAGAGAAGAAATTGGTTCAGAAATAAGTGCAGACTGGTACAGAACAATCCAAAAACAAAATTGATTAAGAACAAAAATAAATATATAAGAAATCCAAAATTAAACTTTAGAAATATCAAGAAAATGTAAAATCACACATTCTAAACTCGAGATCTCTCCTCAACTAAGTACATAAAACATAATGAAAAAGTTTGGAGAAGAATGAGCTAAAATGCAGAAATATAAAAACAAATTAAATGCTTATGCAATGAAATGCAAGTGTTAATTATGTATTAAAGAGGATTGAATGTAAAACAATTTAAAAATGAACATTCTTTGGAAGTCAGATCTTCAATATAAAACTTAACAAAGAATATTTAAAATGAATGATGCATGCATAGAGCACGAGTGATTGAATATAAATAAAGAAAGTGAAATGGAACCTTTTGTTGATAGTCGTTTGGATTGTAAGACTTAGGCGTATTCAACCACACCGAGGAGTGAAGGAGTAGTGAAAGGAAATGGATGATTCCTCTATACAATGAAATGTTATGTGACAATGTATCAATTATGAGTGCAGAAAATGAAGGAAGAATGTGCACACTGTCTTTTTCTTTCCTCGTAAATAATACATGCAGAATTAATTCTGTGTTTTTGTGTGTTTTTCTTTTAAATAATTAATTTGAATACTCAACTGAATACTAATTCTCTGTTGAATAGGTTTTGACACAGTTAAAAAAAATGCAATGAAGGTTTTGGAATGAGGTTTGAAAGAGACACTTTGATAAGTAAAGTGAGGCAAATAAGAGAGTGATTAATGGAAATGAATGGGTGATTGAAATAGGTGTGATAGTGAATAAGAGGGATGAACTTAAATCAAGTCGTCGGGTAGAAGTTCACTGATCAAATGAGCGTTAAACACAGAGACAAAGGATTGCAGAAAACATGTGGATTAAAATCATATAAAAAGGAATCCAATCTAAATTGAATGCAGTATGATGATGCCTTGAGTGGGAGAGTATTAATTCAAGTTTTCTAATGAAAACTAATTGCAAAATAAAGCAAGATTGCATAATAGAAGCACACAATGTATGGAAATTAAATCAATCAAATTCATAAAATAATTAAGAGAATAAATAACAACAGGGACATACCTAGATCTAGGGGCCCTATCTGATCTAGGCATGCTCCTGAAAGACTAGTTCATATCTGAAGGATGCAGAATGTCTTCAACAACCAATAATTTTCATTTTATAAAAAATATCATCTCCTTGATTACAAGGCAATAGCTCTACACTTTCTCATATAATATCAAACCTCATATACAATAACAATGAAGATCATGATGATAAAAACAAATGCCTCCTTCTCATTGCCCTATGAGACTTATTTATACATGAAATCCATGGAGGAATGGATGAAACCAAATCCCTAAACTCTGAAATCAATTTTTACATTTTTAGGACAAATCTTCAAAAATCTAGGTTTTACTGCAATTTGGGCTGCTTTGAGTTAGGGATCCACCCATAGCTTCCAACCTAATTCACATTTTGAAAAAATTCCCTCGTGTTACTCAATTTTTCATATTTTAGACAAAACCAATATCTTATAATTTTTGGATCTGATTCCATCTGCATGGAAATTGAGGCACACGTTGGCAGTTTCAAATTTTTTACTAATTTTGGCAAAATCATTCCCCCTAAGCTGGAGGCCCACATGTGCAATATGGGTGAATTCTGACACATGCGTCTGCATGTAAACATCATTCTGGACAAAACCCATGTCCCCTAGTTTCCTCTAGAAGCATGCCAAATTTTCTACTATAATCCAGTACCGGATGATTGTTGATGCTAGTACTGGATGACCTGGAGAATTCTAGTACTGGATGGTTTCTAGAACATTCTAGTACTATATGTGTTGAATTGCGAGGAACGGATGATATGGAGTGTGAGTACTGGATGAAGTGGAGTGTAGGTACCGGATGATATGGAGTGTGAGTACTAGATGACTATAGAACCTTCTGGTACCGAATGGCTTGGAGTGTGAGTACCAGATGATATGGAGTGTGAGTACCGAATGACTATGTAGGTACCGGATGAATGTAGAACCTTCTAGTACCGGATGCTTATAGAAAATTATAGTACTGGATGATTTGGAGTGTGAGTATCGAATGACTATGCAGGTACCAGATGATATGTAGTGTGAGTACCAGATGACTGTGCGGATACCAGATGACTATAGAACCTTCTGGTACCAGATGACTTGGAGTGTGATTATTGGATTATATGGAGTGTGAGTACTGGATGACCTCCAGTGCGTGTACTAGATAAATTCCAGTGTGGGAACATATTGTTTGGACACAGAAACACAGTATTAAACCATCATCAACAAAACTATTGTATAACCATCCTTTTAATCACTAAAAATATGGAAAATTATGTATTAACCACATATGATGAATAACACAAGATAATGGAGGTTTATGGTGTAATTAGGGATATATTATGGACGAAATGCGGGGAGAAGGTGTAATGATGAGTGTATTTGTATGACGAAAAATATGACAAAACTGGAGCCCAACACATCTATTTATGGAGAAATGGATAAAGGAAAAACAACTATGATTTATTTATCACAAAACAAATCTGATATAAATGCAACATTAATAGGAGAGAAATCTTGTTTGCATACTCCACCATTTTTATTGACATTTGAAATTTATAACATGAATGCTCACAATTTCTTAGTGGATTCATGGGCATCATTCAATGTGATGCCATATTCTATTTGTAGAAAACTTAATGTTGAACCAAAAAAGACCACTACCCAAATTGTCCAGTTAGACTGATCAAATGTCAAGGTGTTATGTGAGTTAAAACATTTTTCGATTAGATTATCTTCTAATCCTAAAGTTCACCAAATTATAGACATTCTGGTTGTAGACATCCCAAAATATTACGGTTTGTTGCTTAGTGGTTTCCTTACACATTGGTCACATTTATGGTTTCCTTACAATGGCCAAGTAAATAAAATTAAAGTGGAATGTGAAAGGAATATGAAACACATTGTGATATATTTAAATGATTATAATGAGCCTGCAATGTTCTCACTGTCTACTCTAGGTAACTATTGTTTAGATTCATTTTTTGGTAATTTTATTGTTGAACGGTCATTTTTTGCATATTTATATCAACAATATGAGCTTCTCCATACTACTTAGGTTGGTATAATTAATTGTACAGATTTGGTTTCTAACAATGGAAATTTAGATGTAAATACAAATTTATGGTTTTTATATTTTGATGGCTCCAAATCAAGCGAGGGTGTCAGTGTAGGATGCATCCTCAAGGACCCAAAAGGTAATCAAAATATGGTATCTTCCAAATTGGAGTTCTAGTGTGCCAACAACATCATTGAGTATGAGGCACTGATTCAAGGTCTCAAAGAATCCATCGATTTAAATGTGAAGAAATTAAAGGTTATCAGTGATTCCAAAATTGTAGTCAAACAAGTGAGGAATTTAATACATTGCAATTCAAATCAATTGATAAATTAGCAACATGAGGTATGGAATACAATTCTTAATTTTGATGCATTTGATATAATTTGTGTACCTCGATCTCATAATTCATATGTTGACTTTCTTGTTAATGTAGCGTCAAAGTTAATTCCTTTTGTTGATTTCTTGTCTAAAAAATTATTCATTGAATCATTTTTTAGGCCCTCAATCCTTGGTAATATTACAAATTAGAGAGTCTTTGATGATGATAGTCAAATTTTAGAATTCCTCACAGAAGAGGATATGTTTAAATGTTTTGTGATTAATGAGTAGCAAAATGATTTTGATATAAATGAATCATGTCTAGAGTCATAAACTACAATTGAAAATGCCATTCCAAAGTTAGTGGTTCATTTGGAATTTTTTTATGATATTTAAGATAAATTTAAAGGAGTGAAAAATTACAAAATGAACAGTTCATCCATGCAATATGAGGTAATAAATATGGGCATTGATGAAAATCCTCAAAATATCAATCTAGGAACTAGATGTACACTTGCAAAAAGAGTTGCTTTCACTTGATTTTTCAAGGAGTATAAAGACATTTCACTTTGGCATATAACTATCTGAAAACCTATGAAATGAAAATTGTTCAACATGTGATACCATTGAAAAAGGATGCAAGACTAGTCCAACAAAAAATGAGAAAAATGCACCCAATATTGGAGCATAAAATTAGAAAAGAGTTGAATAAATTATAGGAAGCAAATATTATTTTTCCTGTTTGACACTTTGAATGGGTTTTGAGCATGATTATTTTTAGAAAGAAGAACAAATAAATTTGGATTTGCATCATTTTTTATAAACTTAATAGAGCTTCAAACAAAATAAATTACCCTATCCCACCTATGGAACACATTTTACAATGTGTCTCAGGCTTAGAGATGTTATCATTGTTTGATGGGTTTTCCGATTATAATTAGGTCCTAGTGTCACAACTAGACCACCTAAATGTTGAATCATGTTTTCATTGATGCTAAAGGATGATTGATTGATTGATGACTGATGTCAAGGAATTGATTGATGCCAAAGGATTATTGATTGATGTCAAAGGTCAAAATTTTGATGTCAAATGATTGATGTTGATTGATGTCAAATGAACAATATCTTGTCATAGTATATTGATGAAGTATGCATTGTCATTGATGTGAATGGATTGATGTCAAGTGAAATCATAGTCATATGATGTCATGCATGGATGCAATATGGATCAATGAGTTTTCATTGATAGATGATGCATAGATGAAGATGGATTAATGAGTTTCCATTGATAGATGGTAGATGAAGATGGATCAATGAATTATCATTGATATATGGAACCGAATTGGATTGATGTAAAGATGACTCATTATTTTGTTATCATGGTTGATAAGGAGTACAAATGGATGAACTCCAAAGTGGTCCCCTTATGGTGAAATCCCTCACGGGAA
The DNA here is from genome assembly GCA_010110895.2 of Picea sitchensis. Classification (NCBI taxonomy): domain Eukaryota; kingdom Viridiplantae; phylum Streptophyta; class Pinopsida; order Pinales; family Pinaceae; genus Picea; species Picea sitchensis. Next base: position 19,316 of record SNQJ01S0177056.1, on the reverse strand, counting down.
GATGCTTTTTGGTTGAGTTATCCTAGAAGTATGGTTATAGAACCCATGCTTAGCTGTGGAATAATGAGATGAATATCAATGAATCTGTTAGTAAAATTATCCTAGTTGGATAGTGCTTCTCATGCCATTTTCGGTGGTGTGTGGAACACCACATAATTCCTCACAATTTGAGAGTTATAGCCTTACGAAGTTGGAGGACCCTCATATGATGGCTTGAAGCCCCAAAAGGTCAAATAAGTCAAAATGATTACAAAGAAGATATTATTTAAATAAAGTGACAAAGTCAAGAAGGATTATTTAAATAATCAAATAAATGGAGAACTTTCTATTTATGGAAAGTAGTTATGAAAAGGTTAACCCTAAAATGAGGAAAAAGGGTTAAGTGGTCAAGTGACTATTGGATACATTGACAAGTGGAAAATTGGGAAAAGTTGAACATAAGTGATTATGTGGACAAAGTTGCTATGTGGGAAAAGTGACCTAGAATATGCTTTAAGGAAGCTACTTGTAGAGTATAAATAAAAGGAAAGAGTCTCTTATGAAATGAATCTCTTGAACATGTATTAAAGATCTATTATAAGAGAGAGAGAGAGAGAGAGAGAGAGTCTAGAGGATATCATGGATGCATCAAAGTTTCTGTAAGTCTGAGATCTTGATGGCAAAAGTTTCAGAAGTTTAGAAACCCTAGTTTATGAAGCAGTACGTGAGCAACAGTGGGCCAGAGAGTGTAAACACGCAGGTTGCAGTGAAACAAAGCGAATACATATAGGGGCTGAAGGAAGATAAAGCATGTATAGTGAAGAAGTCATGAAGACTTGGATGTGAGCTGATGATCATGTTCTTGAAGGTTGAAGCAAGTTCTAGATCTACACTCCATGGGCTCAGATCTGCCATAGAAACTCTGGTATCGTTACATAGTTGTCTTGATGGATACTCTTTCATATTGTATGATGAATGCTTAAGGAATTCTTGGTATGGTTGTAGTGATTTGATTTTTATTGGTTGAAAAAATGAGCAACACTCTTATGGTTTAGTACTGATATGATTTCTATAGTATACTGGTTGCTTATATATGATTGAATAACATTCATATTGTATGGTTGAGGAGCATGAGTAAGTTGTTGGAAATCTTGGATGTGTTGTGATTGGTTATGGTTCATATTGGATAGTGAAAGACATAAGTGATTGTGACTGAAGGCTGTAGAGGATCTACGATTGTCTTGAAGAGAAAAACCCTAAGTAACTCAAAAGTGATACGAAGGTTGTAGTATAGATAGGCCAGGTACAAACACGAGCTGTACTACTAGTAGGGTGCGTACATACGCCTGTTGCACTACTAACAGGTCGCATACCTATTGACAGATTGGTATCTATTGAGGATTGATTCCTCTTCTCAGTTGGTGATGACTTGTGTAAGTTGAGTCTTTCATTATAGAGTTGGTGTTCTTGTAGATTTGTACTCTATTCAATTGTTGTTGATAAACCAAGTATTGTAGTCCGTAATAAAAAGAAAATTGTACATACATATTGTGTTCTTTGTGTCCCTTTTGGTGATGACTTATTGATGAAATATGGTGTTGATACATGTTCACATTTAACTGGTTATAAATGACAACAATAAGTAATGATTAAATGGTGATTTCTAACTAATGAATTTTGTGAAGGGGAAGTTTTGCAAAAGAGTCCCACACTCAGTCACACCCCCCTCTAAGTGTGGTCGGTGTGTCCAACACTAAAGACTACATTCATAATGAAATGGGGCACCTACACCTATCATAAAATCCAATTTGGTCTGATCAACATGGGTACTACATTTCAAAAGCCAATGGATAATGCATTCAAAGGTTTGATTAATAAATCAATGGTTTTGTATTTATATGATTTTACTGTATTTTCAAAGAATAGAAAAGATCATTTACATCATATCAGACAGATTTTTTATCGTTGTGAAAGGTACGAGATTTCATTAAATCCAAAAAAGACTATTTTCACTATAAATGAAGGTAAAATGTTGAGTTTCATTGTTTCTAAATTTGGTATCATGATAGAACTATAAAGAACAAAAACCATTTCACAAATTTGGTTCCCACACAATAAAAAATCAATGCAATCATTTTTATGGAAAATTAATTTTGTGAGAAGATTTATTCCTAGCCTCGCAGAAATAGTAAGGCCATTACAAGACATGATTAAAAAGAATTCCATGTTTAACTAAGACATTAAAGAATAAGAATCATTTAGTTATATTAAACAAGATATATCACAAGCCTCTACATTGATGAGCCCTGATTCCAATAAAGAATTTATTTTATACACTTTTTCTATTGCCTCATCATTTGTCATGGTATTGACTCAAAAGAATCTAGATGACAATGAAGTTTCAATTTCATTCATGAGTTCATGATTGTAGGGAGTTGGAATTAAATATCCCGAAGTAAACAAAATTAATTTTTTGTCTTTGAAGAATGCAATCATTTTAGACTTTATCTACTCAAATCTCACACTAAAGTAATTGTTCCACATATTTCTATATGACATTTACTTGTCTAGAAAGAGTTAGGAGATAGGAGAGTGAACCAGATGACAATACTCCAAGAGTATGATTTGGAAATCAAACCCACAAAGATTGTTTGAGGACAAGGACTTTACAGGTTGGAAAAAGATTCCAAGGGCTCACAAATAGATGAAGAAACATGTTGGGAAAATGAGGCTGAATTGAGTATTAAAGAAATATATCATGTCCATGTTTCAAGTGACTCTTGGTACAATGAGATAAAAAATCATTTAACTCATCGTATTTCTCTACAATATTTATATCCTAAAATAAAATATCTTTAAGATCAAAATCTGCTCAGTATCAGTTGATTGATGGATTGTTGTTCCATAAAAACTATGATGGTGTTTCTTAAATATGCTTAGATAAAGAAGACAATGAAAAAGTATTGGTTGAACTACATGATGGTATAGTAGGAGGAAACTTTGGCAGTGATACCACTACTCATAAATTTCTGGGTGTTAGCTATTAATGGCCAAGACTATTTAAATATTCCCACTCTTATTCAAGAAAATGCAAAATATGTCATACATCTATTGAAAGAGAGAAAAATCCAGCAATTTCATTGCAACCTATGACGATAGATATTCCATTCAAACAATGGGGACTAGACATAATGGGAAAAATTACACCAAATTCATCTCAACTCCATTAGTATATCCTCATTGCAATAGATTACTTCATGAAGTGGACAAAAGCTATCCATGTTAAAGCTGTCAATGAAAATCAAGCCATTTCTTTCCCGGAACAAAACATTATTACACAGTTTGGAATTCCTAGTCCCTTAGGATTTGATAATTCTTCTTAATTCTCATCCTTAAAGTTGATTGAGTTTGTTTTTGAAAATTGAATTAAAATGAAATAATCTATTAACTATTACCCATAAGGTAACGATTTAGTAGAATCTACAAATAAAAATTTAATCATACCAAGAAGATGGGTCCAAAGGGGAAATATTCATTGGTATTAATTCAACCCACATTTGTTAAGAACCAAATCCTTGCATACAAAAACTCCACAAATATTCAGATAAAAATATAGAAAAACACCACTTTATTATATCAAAACCCTTGGGGTAGGGAAACACCATACAATGGATCCTCTCCTATTCACTTGCCTCTTCGAGGGGGCCTCCTCCTATTGAGATTCAAATCCAAATACAATACTTCTCTTCATGTCCCATTACATTGCTTGAACCCCTTTATATAGTGATACCATCACCTAAGAACATTCTAGAGGAGGAATCTTCTAGAAGTAGAAATTTCTAAGAAGTCCTTTTACATTTATTATATCTAACTACCCATTTATTATATCTAACTATCATAGTGGGCCTTATTTAATAATATAGTGGACCTAGTCCACCTTACATTGAATGGCATCTACTATTATTATTATGGGCCCTCTGCCCCCCCCCGCCCCCCCTCCNCTTAACTACCTCTCTAGCTACCTAATATTACATCCCCCTTATGAAAGCATTATCCTCAATGCTTGATGTACAAACATATACTAGGGTCCCATGGATAAGTGTGGACCATAGTGCTGACGTAGACTAGAGAACCAGGTTCCCATGGATAAGTGTGGACCATAGTGCTGAAGTAGACTAGATAACCAAGGTTCCATGGAGAAATGGAATCCATCATGCTAGAGTAGTCCAATCACCATTGTAAACCAGGGTCCCTGTCCAATTGGTCATGTGAACTCCACACGGAAGATATCGATACCCAATAACCAACTAATAATGATGCTCCCAATACTGACACCTATCATGTGGATCCAAATAAGAATATCCATCCACATAGTGGGAAAGGGTCAAAATTGAATCTGGAAGGAACAATATTGTTGTAGAATATGCAGGCTGGACACTAGTAATCATAACTAGCTCCTGATGTGTTACATTGATGTGCTCTACAGAAGGTGGAGTAGAGTCATCAAATAAAATATGGAAGTGGTTGTCATCCCAAAAATGACAACTATCCATATACCAAACATCACAATCGGCCTCAAAATCATACCAAGCATATATTTCTTGATTATATTCATCCCTGATGTATGCCATAAGAAATATCTCCTGTATGCTATCCAATTATTCTTGAATACTATGAAAACTATCATTGAGGCCATCTGCAAGGTCATGCAATCTGTCATGCAATGTGTTATACAATTGGGATTTGAAAGCTTCAGTCATATGTAGAATATCTTCAAGGGTTTGAGAGGAAATAACCATTGGAAACACCACATAAAATATACCAAAAGAAATCTCTTAAAATAATTTATTCAATGACATTGATCTGGTAACAATTTGAGCACACTATGACAATTTATGAGCTCTGCAGTCTCGTTGCCGTCATGAAAAACCCAAAACAATAGCTGATTTTAAATCAGCGATATCTTCACTCCCAGAGCTCTGATTTGCATGATTTGGTTTTTTAAATTGGGTGAAATTGTGAGAGGAACTCAGATCTGCAATTTTTTTTGAAAAATCCAGCCTCATATGCTATAGAAATCAGAAAAATCACGCGGTCGTCCATGAAAA
>SNQJ01S0177055.1:0-19868 GCA_010110895.2 Picea sitchensis | reverse complement strand
GAAGTCAAAAGTAACATGCCAACATTTTGTTACGAGGAAAATATCTCTATGGCATGGGGTAAACCACAACAGACGGAATGACACATAGAAATCAACTCTAATTCCAAGTATGCTATATAAATGAAAATGCTAACAAGACAAGTTCAAGAGCCTACCTTGTCTAGACATTTGATGAAGACCATCGTTGAGCACGCAACTCTAAGCTATATACCTACAACTTGTCCTCAACAACCAAGATACGTAAGCATATAGTGATAATATATGGTGTTGGCATATAAATTAGCATAATCCATTAACATACATGACAAGTACGCCCATGGAATAATAATTCAAATATTTGCAAGATATCAATTGGACGAGAAAAGAGTATTTATATTAAAATAATCAACATAAGTATATAGGTGACAAACTTCTATGTCGTCACTTCTCGGAACCGAGAAACGAAGTCCCTCCAACTGGGCCTCGACCACTTCAATCCTCCTCCAAAGGCAAGATCATATAAAGGATACAATGAGGTTCTCCATCATAAATAAGGAAGAGTTTGGGGGTTGAACAATGCGTTCATACTTTCAAGGATAAAGGGATGCAGACTCAATATGAAGTGAAATTTCTCTAGAGTATCTTTTCTCTCAAAAGTTGAATTCTCTCCCTTTACAAGGCTTGGATATGGCTCAATTTATAGCCTTCAAATGGAACTGAAGGGATGAGTCGGAGCGTTTCCAGTATATGGAAGTTAAAGGATCATGGATCTCGTGATGTGACATGGAAACCTGACATAGTTTTTAATTTTGAGCACCAAACCCGATGTACGAGGGTTGTAGTGGAGCAACCTGAGTATATGCTTATTGTCTAACTGGTAGGGAATATGTGGAAAAATGTGTTGTTTTGGCTCTAGAATGTAAAAAAGGGGACTTCAAGTCTACATAGGGAAATGGAAAGGCCATCCAAGCAAGTTGCATGGGGTGAGGAAAAAATTTCTATAACATATGCCCCCTAATCTGTGAGGTTAAAGGAGTATCTACGATGGCCGAAATACATTATAATTCCCATAAGTGGAGTAATGGAGACTTAGCTGGAAGTGTTAGTTACTCATGAGATTATTACAATCCATAATGACTTTGTACACATGGATTCCAATTTGAATTACACTGCAGATCCATGTGGAAATATATCAAATAGTTGTTCATGGCCATGAATAGGAAATACAAAGTAGACACATGCCATAGGTTGTCATAGTCACAAACAATTCCCAGTGGAATCTAGTCTCAAAATCAATCTTAAGATATATGTATGCAATGGAGTACAATCTGATCTCCCATGATCACTGAATTCATATAGGTATTGGTCCAATGAAAGACAACAAATGAATAGGAATGTTTCTATTGTAAGCTGGAGGTCTTCTACACTATCTGTCGAAGGTGCAAGTCTACATCATGTGAATAGAGTAGTTGATGTCGAACACAATGAGACTTCGTTTGATTATCGGTCATTAAGGTATATTGTTAACAATCGCAAGACAACCTACCGATAATGAAAGTAGGTATCAAGACATCAAGTACATTCTTACAAGTGTGAATAAGGGTTTTGAGGTCGAACACTTGAAGAATCCATCGATCAGGAGACATTGATGTATTCCCAACTGTTGAGGGTGTTAGAACCTGCCACTGGTGACTGCAAGCCTCTAGATACTCATAGGACTCTAGGTCTCATTTCCAGAATAGATGATATGAATTGGATGGAAGGAGACCCGCTGAAAGGAGATAATTAGGGCATCTCTCATCAGTCAGAACGAGGTACAAAGCAATAGCTTGATGATTAGAAGGATCTCGGATGAATAATATGTTCATGAACCAAATACCATGTGCATCTTTCGCATGCACCAAATGCAAGCAGTGCATAAAAAATACGCTCTGAATAGCATCCAATAAGGAAGATTGTCGACAAATGAGAGGAAACCACCAATAAAGCTAATGGAATCCAAGACACTGCACGAATCCCAATGTGTGAACATATTTATTTTCGTTGAGCACAAAGGAAACCCCCCATTCAGTGACCAATGAGGAGATGTTGACTATTGGGTTCAAGGTTACCTACCCATAATGAAAGTAGGACCAGGGTGCATGGTAGGACTACAACTTCATGTGACTCTGAGACACACTGAGGGTATGGTCGACATGCAAAGTCAAGAGTTCTAAGAAATGGCTAAAACAATATTATAGACTTTGTTTGAACAAGATCATGCCACATATGGATAACTCAAGCAACATATACTTGATGATGAAACTTTGTGATGCAGGAAGCATCGACAAACTCTTCATAGGGATTGGAAGAATAACCAATCAGAGGAGTAAACTCTAAGTAACGAGCTCAGCTTCTGAATAACATGCTAAACCCAACCTTTGGATGATAGTGGAATCAAAATTTTGTGCTTTGTTCAAAGGCGACACGACTACTGCCGATATGAGATAATAATTTTTTCCCGCCCGTCTTTTTTTTTTATATATAGGCAAAGAAATGCTATGATACAAGAGACGAAATGAGTGTCACGAGTAAGAAACTAGCCCCAAACTGTGGAACATACCTATTCTCAACGCAAGGAAGTGCATGCGGGTCATGGACACTTAGGGGAATGTTTCCTCTTAGGGTATAGGGTGTCAAGTTGCAAAGGATATAAACAAGGCTCTACTTGGCTAGTGATGAAAATTGTTGAGGTAAGAGGATTATAACGAGAAAGCGAGAACTGACAATAGGCTCCATACTGCAAACAAGAGGATGGAATGCAATTACAACTTAACTCCGAAGAATTTATTTTTCGTAGATTTAATCCCCTAGGCCCGAAAAAGTAGAAAATAATACCCAGGAGAACTCTTCTAGCCAATGTTGACTAGAGTATTCATTTTTTGTAAGTAGTCTACTTGGTCTGAAAAAGGGTTAAACTTACACCAAATAGAAATCCTTTAAAAACCATTTAACGATTGTGAAAGAGACAAATTCACTCAGCAATATTTTCTCTTTTGAGAGAGTCGGAAAAGAGCTTAACCAAGACTCGGGAGAGGAGTCCCACAGCTGAAGGTTGGAATGCTTGTGAGTAAGAATGTGAGGTTCGAATGCAAAGTCATGTTGGAACTGTAAGGAACTCTCAGTCCTATGGAATAACTTTTGCATGGGTACCAAATGGCACAAAGGTTCTAACTAGGGTACCCATGTTAGAAAAGCCTCTACCACTTAATAACGACACTTCTAGTAGTAGTAAGAAGGTTATGTGTCACTAATAAATGGATTTTTTCCTAAGGTATATAGATCAAAATCATAGGATAATGTAAGAATGAAAAATGGAGTGACAACCTATCCTATATGCTAGTGAAAGAAAATACTTGTCGAGGGCACGAACGGATGATACAACATTAGAAACCGCAAAAATTCCTGGACAAAACCAACTCTTTCCACTGTACTATTAGTCCATAAGGTCATAATATCAGCCCAAACTATATGAAATGGGTTAAAAATGTCTACTAATAGTAAAAATAAACCATTTTACCATACCATTTGAGTTTTTTCACCCACATAGTGCATTTTACGCCATTTTTCCCATGATCTTAAAGTGTCGATTGTAGGAGATACGATCAACAGAATTAGCAACCGTCTGGACCAAGTAAGTTTCGTTCCCCTCCTCTTCATTTTCAATGGTGTAAAATTCAAATTTAGTCCTCATTTTTTGAGTTTTAGAGGGCTCAACATGTGAACTAGGGTCTACGCAGGTGACAGTTCATCGGGTTGTGTACATTCCTCCATGTACGCGGGCAAAGCAAATCCTGCCCGTGCATATGCAACCCTATACGAGACTAGTAATATGATATCCCGCGTACAAATCCATAAAAAAAAAATTGCCAAAATTTCACTCAAAAAATGAATTTCCTTTGGCAGGATGGTGCTTGAATGGAGGGAGAGGGAGCATGAAGAGGTATATGCAACAATGGAAAGGGTTGCAGGGGACGAACTAGATTTAAAAATATGTGGCCTTTATAAATTTTGGTCTCTCAAACGAATGAGGGCTCAAGTGAGGTTACTCCAGATGCTCGTAAACTATTGGGATCCGAAGACAGAGGCCTTCAATATCGATGGAAAACCATTGAGGATTGAAGTGGATGACATATATTTTATCACATGATTGTCTCTCCGGGGTGAGGTAGTGAATCTAAAGGACCAAGGGACTAGGGGTGGTATTCCCATGGAGGAATACATTTCCACCCATTGTGTTGCAGGAATAGATAAAGTAGGGATCCAACTCCCAATCAGGGCAATCGAGAACCTAAGTTTAAAGATCATTGTACTTGTTCTTAAATGAATCTTGGGGTCAACCTCATTACACCAGAATTTAAATCCACTCATGCTCTATGCAATGGAGTGTTTGTGACCCATTGTTTATGACTGGTGTACCTAAATGCTGGCTAACATGAAAATCCAGTTGATAGATTACAAACAGGTAAGAAAGAGAAACTTCGGATTTGCATCTATTCTGTGTAGTTTTTTCTTTGAGTGGGTTCAAGGCTTGAGCCCTAGAGTAGAGATCATTCCACATTGACCGCTCGATCTAGCCATGTCACGGTGGACCGATGTGATGAGGAGGCTAGGAGGTGGTAGGGTGCCAACCCCCTACAATGATGAGTTTTTTTTCTGGTGGCATCGACGGGTCATAGCCATTGACAACTACTCTTATGTTGGGATCAACTACATAGGGGATCCAGATATTCCTTTGCCACCAGGCTCCGCCTATGCTGATATTGGTAAGAAAAGTTTTTATATATTTCATTTTTTGGTGTTTTCTCAAGAAGAATAAAAAAACGCAATTTTTTTTGTATGGTATCAAGTATTAATAATTACTTTGTCATGCAGATGTAGGTCCATGATGACCATATGGATTCCCACAACATTGGCAGAGGATCCGAGGAGATGAGCATGTGGGAGGAGATGCAGAGAGAGTTTTGTAGAATGCACAGGAGAACTTGTCTCGATTGACGCACAGGTTTCCTATGGTTCAAGTGGAGGATCTGCCAGAGGCTATGCAGGGGAAGGTGGTGGGTGTGCCCCGTGAGTGGGTGTTACTCTTCCGGCATATCACAAACACCATATTGTGTTATCATGATACACATCTAGTGCCACAGGCATAGATTCCATGGTCATATATATACTAGCCATATATGTATTTTGAGGGTGTGAGAACCATTTTGTACTATGACACCATATTTTGAAAAGATGAAATATAAAAATTTTGGTCCTCGGATTTACTTATATATGTTACAATGTGTACATGCATGAATGTGTTTTCCTTACTTTAATTATGCGACAAATGCCAATCTAAAAAAAAATATCATATGCATTGGATACATGATTAGAACTTCGAGGTATGTGATTATAAGTAAGAAAATCAAAGTATCGTTCCAAAAGTCCTACCTGTAGGAATCGTCAGAGTAGAGTAGGGTATCGTGCACGGTAACTGTCATTTAATTGACATATGACTAACTGGGAGTCCAGGACAACCTCTAAATATCAAACACCATGTGAAATGGCGTCATGTAATAGTTCTATAAAGACGCTATACCCAGCCACATTATTCATTGATGGCTCCAGAGGAACGCCACCTGAAGACACCAGTTGACCCTCATGTGAGTAAATGACCCAAGTGGTGTAAGCCATGTTCCATGTATGACGACTAGCACCATCTGTGAATCCTAAGTAAACTGAAGACTACATTGACATCTTCCAACCAAGGGAAAACTTGATAAGTAAGCCAATGACACAAAGGAAAATATGTATATACACTAAGATACAATAGTATACAAAAAGTCACGCCCAAGATTGAGGGCTCAAGTGTAATATATTTTAAGGTAGAGCCCATTTATAGGCTCATCCAACATATTCCCTTCATAATCCTCCAATTCATAGGCACCTTTCTCTATAACACGTCGCACAATATAAGGATCGTGCCACATGGGGTTGAACTTTCATGCCCCCAATGGTTCTTTGGCTTGGTCATACAGGAGAACCAATTCACCCTCATCGTACTGTCAAGGATAGAAAGACCTATCATACTGAACCTTAACACATCGTTTATTCACTTCGATAGTCATAGAGGCATCTCACTGCTACTCATCTAGACGCTCTAGCTGCACAAGGCATTCTTCAAGATCGGATGTGTCAGGTAGGAGCTCAATTTCTAGTTTGAGGAAAGGGATTTCGCATTCAATTAGAAGGATCGAATCCATGTTGTATACTAACTGAAAAGGAGAAAAACTGGTGGAAGTCTTTACTGAGGTTCGATATGCCCAAAGTGAAGGGTAGAGCATTAAATGCCAGTCAGATTTACTCTAGCTGACAGGTTTTTGCAAGATGGTCTTGAGATATTTATTCACTGCCTCTACTTGTCCATTTTCCTGGGGACAATACGGGGAAGAATGACCATGCTTAAACCCCAGTTTTGATGCTAACTCCCTCATCATTTCATTCTAAAAGTGACTGCCATGATCAGTGACAATCTCCTTTGGGATTCTGAATTGGCCTATAATTTGGGTGAATACGAAGAATGTTGTCATCTTACCATTGGATTGGAAGGCATGGCCTATGCTCATTTAGTGAAGTAATCCACGGCCACAATAATATGTTGATGCCCCCCAGCCAAAGCTGGGTTACTCTCCATAAAATATACCCCCCACTTGGTGAAGGGACCGACGGTGATGACTGGGTGAAGAGGGGCTATATGCGAGCGCATTTTCCAAGAGAACGCCTAGAAAGGGTGACACTTCTTGACTGCTTCAACACAATCTTTAAAAATTAACGGCCAAAAATAATCAGCTCGCAAATTTTTTTGGGTTGTTGTAAGCCCGGATAGATGACCACCACAAGCCCCACTGTGACATTCATTGAGAACTGACTCATATTCCTCGTGATTCAAGCAACGACGCAAAATATTATCTACTCCTCGACGATACAAAGTGTCGCCGATGATAGGGTATTTTTTTGCTTGATGATGTATATGTCGTCGATCGTCCCTCGACGGATGTTGGGATAGCTTCAAGGTTTGAAGATAAATTAGAATGTCTCCATATCAAGGGTCCGAAGATGATATAAGGAAGATATGTTCATCTGTGAACAAATCTTCATGAATAATATCCTCATCTATTAGAGGGAAGTCTGATATCAACTCGGCAAAAACTAGCGATTTCTTAGACTTCATCGAAGCAAAATCAAGATCAAATTCTTGCAAAATAACAATCCACTTATTATATTTTCCCCCTATGATATGCTTGGTAAGGACGTATTGAAATGGATTTATATCTACAACTAAGGTAATTTTGCAAAGTAATATATAATGTTGTAATCTTTGAACTACGTGTACGGAAGCCAAGGCTAGCTTCTCTACGTGAGAGTATTTAAGTTCAGGACCGACTAAGTTTTGACTGCAATAGTAGAAAATGTGTTCATGGAGCTCATCATCCTCCTGAACCAGAACCATACCAACCATCCCTTCGGATGCGGCGATATAAAGAAAATAATCTCTATTGTAGTCTGGAGGCTTCAGAAGAGGTGTCGATACCAAGGATTTCTTAAGAGCATCGAAGGATTCCTGGGCTCTCTCATGCTATATAAATGGAGTATCCTTATTCAAAAGATGCATGAAACCCTTAGTTAAATTGGCATAGTTCACTATGAACCGACACAAGAAGTTAGTCTTCCCCTGTAAACCCTGAAGTTGTTGAATGTTGCACGGGAGAGGCAATCGAAGTATTCCCTCAACCTTCATAGGATCCACCATGATCCCAAACTAAGAATACTAAAATACGGCCAAACCTAACACAGAATATGCACTTGTGAAGGTTCAAATGGATGTGATAGTAATGACATCCCTCAAATACTAGTCGAAGGTGAGTGGAGGATCTACTCTCTTTCGAGAGTGAGCAGCGAGATCATCGAGGTAAACTTCGACAATATGATTGAGATCATGAAAACAAAAGGAGGTCATGGCACATTGGAAGGTTGCTCCACTATTTTTAAGGCCGAAAGACATTTTCTGATATGAAAAAGTACCCAAAGGACAAATAAACTTTGTCTTGTGTTGATCCTCGGGTTTGATTTGAATTTGATTATATCTTGAAAATCCATCCATAAAAGAAAAAAATTCACTTCTTGCGCACTCATTAAGAATATGGTCTATGAAAGGATTCAGGAAGTTTTCCTTAGGACAAACCTTGTTCAGGTCTCTAAAATCCATACATACGCGGATGGTTCCTTATTTCTTATTCATGGGAACGGGGTTGGACACCCATTCAGTCAAGGGAACTGGGTAGATGAAACCAACATTAAGTAGCTTCTCTACCTTTTCCTTAATAGCAGGGGCCTTTCTAAGATTAACAGCTCTAAGACGTTGTCAAACAGGTCTAGCATATGGATAATTCTTTATCTCATCGTATGACCAAGCAAACATGTCACTAAATTATTTCAAGAGATTGGTGTAGATCTGAATTTCTTCAGATGAACAATCTGCACTGATATATACATTCTCAATTTTTCTAGGAATTCAAGGGATGTTGATCCTGATGGTGGGAGAAATATTCCCCATGTTTACTTTGGCATAAACACCATGAGTATCTAGCGGAACCACAATGTGACCGACCATCTCACTCAAGGTAGATCTAAAGTCGTCATGTTCAATCCTAACAAGTTATGGGAGGAAATAGGAGCGATGATGCATATCGTCTCAAGGCCTATCGGGACCATACATGGCCTCTAATATGGCTTCATATGAAGGTAAAGTACTGTCAAGGAAATCATGTGAAGAAGATGATTGGGTGGCCCATACGGCCTCTAGAATGGGATCCTCCTTGTCTGTCTGCGAGGAGAAAGGATTTTGTTCAACAGTAGTGTTAAAAATATCTTGATACACAACCTCTGCTGCTGACAGTGGTGTTTCCATCCCAATGTGTGACTGACCTTCGCACAACATAGTAGGGGAAGGTAGGGTCCAAGGATCATTGAAATATGAAGTACAGAAAGGAACGGACCTCATCGACGACGAAGACCTACTAGAAATGTCATGAATGTGATGGATTGGTGCCACAAAATCAAGGCTACCCATGAGAAAGGAATACATTTCGACACCAACATCCTCGGTTTCCTTCTGATAATTATCGATCACTGGGATCAAAGGTCCAATTGATGCATTAGTACTAGCATGCACAAAGGAAGATTGATCAATCGTCATTATTTTGCCTTCGTGAGGAAAACATAAAGTGTGGAAAACAGACGACACGACCGCGGTCATGGCATAAGTCCAATTACGCCCTAGTAGTAAATTATAGTCAAGGGGTGCATCAACCACCTCAACATCAACCTCCACTGTCTTTCCACCTAACTGGACCGGAAAAGAGGGGAGGATTCCATGGGGTCAAAAAGAACGTCCATCAAATGCGGTCAACATAGTCATATATTGGGATAGATTCAGAGAGCCAATGGTTTTCCAACAGGTTAGGGACATCACGTGCGTTGCATCACCTTCATCAATTACAATGTGTTTGATGGTACATTTTGTGTACTTCACATGGATTTGAAAGGACACGTGGTAAGGTAAGTGAAGCTTAACATCTGTGACATCAAACTTAATAACATTTTAGCCACATAGGTTTAGAGCTCCTAAAGAAGATAACAAGGCATCCCTCTGTGAAGGACACATCTGGAGAACCTCCAAAACCAACATCGCACAAGGGTTTTGACCTAGATCTTTGACAATCGAATAGTTCTCGGCAGCTTTGGCATTAGGATTGTTGGAAGATATTTTTAGTACTCCTTTCGGAATATGAGGTAGAGCTTCCGACTTTTTGATCTGCAAGGGTGTTTCCAAAGGAGGGGGAGACTCTGGACCTGTAACAATTTGTGAAGAACTGTAATCATGATATTGAGTGGCTACATCAATCTAATACTTGACTGTATTAACACATAGACGGTCACCTTCATGTGTTGACGGGTTTTGAATCTCACTCGATGCATTTTCGATTTTGGAGGACCCTGAATCCATGTGTTGATTATGTGGAAACGGATTGGTCAGCACAACGAGAGGTTGTGATAATAGCCTCGAGGCTTCCTCAATATTGGGGAATAGGTGGGTAAGGTGATCATCTTTACAAAGTTTACAAGGAAACTTCACCTTCTGTTTTTATTTCTTGCCCTCACCAACGTTATTATTTGATCTATCACTGTTAGTGTCGTCCTTGGCTTTGTTAATATTTTTCCCACCCTTACGATTATTACCTCTTCCTTTCCTTCTATTCCCTCTTGGTTGTTGGTTACCATTTGGGTTGTCTGACGACTATACAGAATGCACATCCACCGATTGAGTGGGAGTGGAGGACAAAGTCGAAGCTTGTCCTACTACAGACTAGCTTAGAGACAAATCCTTCAACTGGTTCATCACCAAGTTTGTAGACTTAGCATTTTCAAAGCCTATGATGCCATCGACATGAGGCCCAGGATTTTGTCTAGGGTCATAATTCAACCACGGCGCATCAGGAATAATTTCATACAACATCCCATACTGAGCATATATGAGGTTCAGTTGTTGAGATTTGAAAATAGCTTCTTCCTCAGATGTTACTCTGGATGTAGAAACATCCTTTGAAATATAAGGCAATAAGGACTTAAGGAACCACTCCAATAGAAATTATGGAGGAATGTAGGCTTTAATCAACCTCTTATGTCTGTTCCACTCTTGGATATGTTCCAAGAGATGTGTGGCTTTATCTTGGCAGAAGGTCGACAAAAGTTCTATGTCGACACCATAACGAACCAACAACTAGAAGTGGTTTAGAAAGACCAAAATCATCTGATTAAAGTTTTTGTATGTTCTCTCGATAGCTCAATGTACCATTTCATGGAAATCCCCATGAGGATGCATTGAAATAGTCTCAAACAAATAGAATCGTCATTAAGAGAATTGGACTAGCACCAAAGATGAAAATTAGTAACATAATCACTCGGATTCTCACTAATATTTCCCTCAAATTTTGGAATGTCCAAAGGAAGCTTGGTGGGAACGGGAGGCCATGAAGGATCGTGACACACCGGTTCATTCATTAGTCTCAAAAAAATTGGTAGATTAAGTGTGGCCAAAAAAGGGATTCAGGGTTGCAGTGTCTGAGACCATGCTCCGGAGAAAGATTGGTGTTGAGGGATTGTAGGCCATCCTGAGTTCTAGTATATACCATGGCCCTGTCTAGTAGGATAATATCCTCCTTCAAACTGATTCATAAGAGTTTGTATGGGAACCATACCTGCAAAGATGACATAGTGAGGGTTATAAACATTGCCCCCATCTAGACAAGCTCCAAGATGGGGGTTTCCCACAATGTGAAATTGACTCACTCCGGGTGGAACTCTGAAGGATAGAGGTGGATTTGTCATGACAAATTAGTTTGTTAGAATCAGAATAGAGGAAGAACGGGGGAAGGATGGAATATGGGAAGTGTCTCATCTGCTCGGTTAAGTACTCCATCCAGGAGCATTGAGACTACGATTAGACACGGAAGAAAAAGGAGGTTGGCCTCCAACCGTAGGAGTCATTTGGGGAATATGAACTCCACCAAACGAGAGAGGAATATGCAAAGGATCCATGCCCCCAGGTCCAAAACTAGGATTTGCATTAGTCATTGGAATGGAGGATGAAATTTGAGACGTCATATTAGGTATACCAAAAGAAAAAGGGTTAGATACCTAAGGTATGGACTGAGAATTATATCCCGGCATACCAAACAAATACCTGAAAGGGTTCATTTGTATGGTTCGAGTAGAAACCACAGGTTGGGTAGGAGTAAGGACAAGAACCTCTGGCACAACAACCATAGAGGTTGAAGGAGTTGAAGGAATCCCACTAACCACATTAGGTATAGGATTTGATGGACTCCCTGTATCGTTTGGACTTGACTCAGTACCCATAAATGGATAATCACAAGTCTTGGAAGTGGAGATATATGTACCATGTCTATTAACTTTACGCCTTTTAGAAGGAAACTTCGGTAAAGACTCAAAATGTGGTGGTAACTTCAACAAACAACAAGACCTGCGAGGAGGCTGGTCTTGCTCCACAATGACTCAAGACTCGAGATATGAAACCAAATCTTAGGGCCAACTAACAATAAGAGAGCACACCAAAATAAATAAATAAAAGGCTAAATGCACACAAACAGGATATAGTAGCTGAAAAGGAGCCTCCCTCACTAGAGTAGGTATGCCTTGTCCAAGTGGGGCCTGAGACTCCCTTCAAAATATTGGAGGTATAAGAATCAGCTATAAGGACCCACATGGTATTAATAGTGCAGTCGGTCAGATCCCCCCAGAGAGGTAATCCTCCATAAATATTGTGTGTTTTTTGACCCTTATCTGACTCAGGGTACCTGCAAAATAACCCCTGCAAGTAACCTATGTGGCTACCTATGTCAATCAAATAGAGCCACCACAATATAACCAATGCACAGGCGAACAGTCGTAAGTTTGGTCCACTGTATGGGCAGGGTAAAAAAGCTCGAAATATTGAAAGCACTACGTCTCATGGAGGTAAAGGTACTAGAAAGACCCCCATATACGAATGAAACCACATAAATATATCTGACGCTAAGAAGGTATTAGAGAGATATCTCTGCAACCAACTTCGCAAAACCTCGTGCTTAACTCCAATGTGAGTGGAGACTCCTGACGTCACTAATTACACAATGGATTTTACCACTCCCTGGTTAGACACATATGTTTAGTTTAATATCCTCGGAGAATTTTACTCACAAAATCCTATTCCAAGGCCCTATATCATATGCTTGTTTGTGTACCCTGAGAGATAAAATCGTTTCTAATCAATTTTAGTTAATCAACATTACTTTTAATGGATTTTTTTTACTCAAGAGGTGTGGTCGTGAAATTGATGATATTATGACTCAGCATATGAAATATATATATATATAACAACACTGCTAAGTCCTACTATTAAATTATCAAGAGATGGTAAGATTTTAAATGCAACTTTCAATGCAATTTCTACAATTTCAAAAAAATACAATCTTTCCACATGTGTCAAGATCAATATTAAATAACAAAAGAGAAAATGCCATAATGAAAAATGAGAATTGTTTTTTGTATTTTCGATATAAAGAAAATAAAATGCAAGGATTGAATAGCAGCTTCACATACAAACCCCACTGCAAGAAAAAAGAGACAATCCAAGCAGGATACCAAGAAGCAAACACTTAGACCAATGTGAAAGGACAACCAATGAAAAAGATGATAAGAAAGAATATTGCCCAAAAATTCAACAATAAGAAGGTTTCCTATGACTCTATAAGTACTTAACAGTTAGTAGAAAGACCTAAGAAGACTCAGCAACCAGCCAAACTCACCCAACAAACACCAAAATCAGCCAGTAAGCCTAAAGAGTTGATGTACACGACTATTTAAGAAAAAATCATGTATGTCCGCGCCCTACAGAAGGACAACTCACGTATGTACGCATATGTCAAGGGAAAAACTGCGTATATATAGTAAAAGACTGTCAGGGCAAGGATTAAGCCAAGAAACTCAAATGCAAAGTAAAAATAGGTTGTCAAGCAATCAAGCAACAAGGAAATTCAAGCTAATAGAGAGTGTCAAGGAGAAAAACACTCCAAACCCCAAACATAAGATTAATCCCCAATATGGCTACCAATTATGTTATGAGGAAAATCTCTCTATGGCATGGGGTAAACCGCAATAGACGAAATGACACACATAAATCAACTCTAATCCCAAGTATGCTATATAAATGAAAATGCTAACAAGACAAGGTCAAGAGCCTACCTCGTATGGACGTTCGATGAAGACCATCATTGAGCATGAAACTCAAAGCTATATACCTACAACTTGTCCTCAACAACCAAGATACACAATCATATAGTGATAATATATAATGTTAGCATATAAATTAGTATAATCCATTAACATACATGACAAATACGCCCATGGAATAATAATTCAAATATTTGCAAGATATCAATTGGATGAGAAAATATTATTTCTATTAAAATAATCAACAGAAGTATATAGGTGACAAACTTCTCTGTTGGCACTTCTTGGAACCGAGAAACCATGTCCCTCCAACCGGGCCTCCACCACTTCTATCCACCACCAAGTTCAAGCTCATATAAAGGAAACAATGAGGTTCCCCATCATAAATAAGGAATATCTTGGGGGTTGAACAATGAGTTCAAACTTTCAAGGATAAAGGGATGCATACTCAATATGAAGTAAAATTTCTCCATAGTATTTTTGCTCTCAAAAGTTGAATTCTCTCCCTTTCCAAGGCTTGGATATGGCTCAATTTATAGCCTTCAAATGGAACTGAAGGGTCGAGTTGGATCATTTCCAGTATATGGAAGGTCAAGGATCATGGATCTCGTGACCTGACATGGAAACCCAACATAATTTTTAAATTTGAGCACCAAAACCGATGTACGCGGGCTGTAGTGGAGCAACCTGCATATATGCTTGTTATCTAACTAGTAGGGCGTGTATATGTGGAAAATGTGTTTTTTTTACTCTGGAACGTTAAAAAGGAGACTTCAAGTCTGCATAGGGAAATGGAAAGGCCATCCAAGTGAGTTGCATGGGGTGAGGCAAAATTTGCTATAACATGTTTCCCTGATGACTCATGTACTTGAAACTTCTAATCATGTTTTCTACTCAGATGTTGAAGGAGGACCTAAATGGGAGCAGGTCACGTAGACAGAAATTAATTCTTTGTCGAAGAATAACACTTGGGACATGCTTCCCCAACTATGAGGAAATAAAATTGTTAAGTGTTGATGGGTCTACTAGAACAAATTTACCTCTGAAGGTATTGTTAAGCAACATTAAGCATGCCTACTTGCGAAAGGATTTTCTCAACAATAAAGCATCGACTACACTGAAATATTTGAACATGTCACAAAGATGAACTATGCTTGACTAATTCTTTACCTTGTTGCTCGTTTTGGATGGAAAATCCATCAGATGGATGTCAAGAGTGCATTTCTTCATGGAGACCTATCTGAATAAATTTTCATGGAACAACCACCTGGTTTTGTGTCGAATTCTGCCTTGGTTTTTCGAATCAAGAAGTTGCTTTTGGTTTGAAGCAGGCTCCCTGATCCTAGTATGCTAAGATCGACGGTTTCCTTCTTCGACTTGGTTTCACACATTGTGAATCTAATCACAGCTTGTATGTACTCCATACCCATGGAGACACCTTGGTTGTTGTTGTATATGTAGATGACTTACTCATTACTAGAAATAATAATGATCTCATCCTTAGATTGAAGAAACAACTGGATGACTCCTTTGACATGACAGATTTTGGTACTCTACATTATTTTTTGGGTCTTCAAGTATTACCACTATGTGATGGATTTTTCATTTCTCAATATAAATATGTGATGGATCTATTGATTCTTTTTCAAATGGATAATTTCGAGCCCCGTGCTACTCCTTTCCAATCTAGAGTAAAGCTTACCAAAACTTGTCAAACACCCACAATCGATGCTACACCTTATCGACAATTGGTCGGAAATATTATTTATCCTACTCATACTCGACCTAACATTTCATTTAATGTTAGTGTGGTTTCTTGGTTTTTGCATGACCCTAAAGAAATCCACTAGAAACAAATCAAATGAATTGTCCGCTATCTCAAGGGTGCCACTCATTTTGGTATCAAGTATTGTTGAAGTTCAGATTCATTGATTGGATTCACCAACTCTTACTGGGTTGGAAACAGTGATGATCAAAATTCCACTTATGGCTATGTTTTTCACTTTAGCACTGAATCGTTGGTGTGGTTGTGCAAGAAATAGAAGGTAGTCTCTTTATCGACTACAGAAGAAGAATATCATGGCAACATTCAAGCAGGTACCGAAGTAGTATGGATCCACCAACTTTTGGGAGAACTTGGCCTTCCTATTCAGACCTCGACTACAATCTACTGTGATAACCATAGTTCTATACAGGTTGTTGATAATCCTATTTCCCACAGTAAGATTAATCATGTTGAACTCCATGCTCATTATTTGAGACAGTTGGTTCATGAGAACATTGTCTCTCTTGAATATTGTAGAACAAATGATAATGTTGTTGATATATTCACCAAACCTTTAGCTGAATCTAGATATATCAAGCTCCATATGATTCTTGGGCTTCAAGAAGCTGTAATTATGGGGGGTGTCCTAATGATGTAATTTCACCTCCTAAATCTCCAAATACATGTGCTAATGGGGGGTGTTGGAACATCAAGAATTGATGGTTCATCACACATATCCTAGGTTC
Organism: Picea sitchensis; assembly: GCA_010110895.2. Lineage (NCBI taxonomy): Eukaryota > Viridiplantae > Streptophyta > Pinopsida > Pinales > Pinaceae > Picea > Picea sitchensis. The sequence goes on along the minus strand of SNQJ01S0177055.1, from coordinate 3,506 downwards.
AGTCAATTGAGAGATCAACCTACATCTAGATATAGTCGGTCGGGTGATTGACCAACACACTACATCAATCTCTCAATTAGTCGACGTTCATGTCGGTCGGACAATTGACCAGGGGTCGAAGATATTCTGGCGATGGATCGACCAACCCAACAATCTACAAAAAGTCGGATGGATAGTCGGTCGGGTCGACCATCCTTGTCAATCGGACTCGACAGCATGGATTTGACGGAGTCAACTCTAACAACCAGTGGTTACATGTGGACAAGATCTTCTAGATTCCATGGAAGTTGGTTAGATACTGAGGCAATAAATAACAGACCCCTTGTGTCATTATTATCATGTCAATCACGTGATTGAGTTGATGTCATATGGACATATCAAGGTCCAATATGCATTGTAATGATCTAATGACAATGTGCTTTTCTTAAGTGTTTTAACAATGTCTTTAGACATCACCTCTGTCTTCAAAATTTTGATTCCTCTTCGATTATCTACAGAAGTGTTTATCTATTTTTGTCATTGTTTCCACCCCTTTCCCCAACAAGGGAACTAGTAACTATGGAATCTATCACTAGTATACCAAGGACTGTAAGGAAACATGATTCAATCATGGTAATAGTTTATAAATTAACTAAAGTTTCTTATTTCATTCTAGTCCAATCCACACATAAGGAATATGACATAGAAAATATCTTTATAAAAGTGGTAATCAGATTGCATGGGATACCCAAGTCAATCATTTACGATAGGGACACAATGTTCACCTCAAAATTTTGGAAGAATCTCTTTGAGGAATTGGGCACACAATTAAATTTTAGCACAACATGGCATCCATATTTTATTGGATAGACTAAAAGAGTAAACTAGGTAATCAAGGGCATGCTCCACATGTATGTAATGGACAAACCATCCAAGAGATAAGATTATATCCACTGAGAGGAATTTTCATACTATAGTAGGCATCATGAATCCTTGAGTATGAGCTTATTCAAAGTTTTGTATGGTATAAGATGCAACACTCTAGTAATATGGGATAATTCCATGGACAAAACTACACTTGGGCCATAATTGTTTAAGGAAATGGAATAACATGTTAATAAAATGAAGCAACATTTGAAGTCAACCCAATATAGACATCACAACTATGCAAATAAGAATAATTTTTTTAAGGAATTAAATGTTGGGGATCATGTTTTCTTAACAGTAAAACCAAAGAAGATTTCCTTGAAACTTGGGAGTGTGCCAAGATAGTACCCATATATTGTGTACTTTTTGAAATCCTAGATAGGATGGGACCAATTGCATACAAACTTTCATTACCTAGTAATAGTAGAGCTCATAATGTATTTCATAATTTCATGCTAAAGAAATATGTGCATGATCTTAGCCATCTAATTGATTGTGTATTCATGTTTCAGAAGAGTAAAACCAAAGAAGAGTTCCTTGAAACTTGGGAGTGTGCCAAGATAGCACCCAAATATTGTGTGTTGTTTGAAATCCTAGATAGGATAGGACCAATCGCATACAAATTTTCATTACATATTAATATTATATCTCATAATGTATTTAATAATTTCATGCTAAATAAATATGTGCATGATCCTAACCATTTAATTGATTGTGTGTTCATGTTTCCTAAGGGTAAAACCAAAAAAGAGTTCCTTGAAACTTGGGAGTGTGCCAAGCTAACACCTAGATATTGTGAACTGTTTGAAATCCTAGATAGGATAGGACCAATTACATACAAATTTTCAATACCTACTAATATTAGAGCTCATAATGCATTTCATATTTTCATGCTAAATAAATATGTGCATGATCCTAACTCTCTAATTGATTGTGTATTGATGTAGATGGCACCATAGGGAGAATTCTAGGGAAGGCCACTATGCATCCTAGATAAGAAAGTTGTGTTACTCCAAAAAGAGCCATCAGTTAGGTAAAGGTGTAGTGGAAGCACTATGGAACAAATGAGGCTATATGGAAGACAAAGGATTCCATGATGGAGGATAATCCATATTTATTCTAATCAGATAACACATCAAAATCTGGTTTATTTCAAAGGGGAAGGGAATGTAATACCCTGATTTTGGCTATAAAATATAACTGATCATGTAAATAAATAATGTTGTTGTTATTTATTTTTATATTGTTTTAATCCATGTAAACTAAATTGAATACACATTATATAAATATATTGTATATATTCCTAGTCTTGAGGTAAAGACCAAGGTGCCCAACTATAGAATAATAAATTTTAGACTTTGTGTTTTTTTAAAGTTGTTCTTTAATCCAATATATAAAGTTATTATATTGCAAAATTAGAAAAAATATTAAATACAATAAAATGTGCACATGGTAAAGAATACTACGAGCACAAGGAGGTTATGAATGAGTAAGAGGGAAGATACGGAGTGGAAAATGAGACATAATTTCTCCAGTCAAAGGTATCTATGAATTTTTATCCATGGTTATTGAATTAGTAAAGCACTTTTAATATACCTCCACTTGTCTTCAAGTGCACATATGCAACAACAAAAAAATCCGCGACTTGTCTCCCGATGATTGTTGTACTCCTAGTATTCCTCTACTTGTCTTCAAATGGGCATATGTGACAAAAATAATCCATAACTTATTTTTATTGAAATCAGTGGAATACTCACAATATTTCTCTATTTGTATTTAAGTGGGGATGATACTTTTACATTAACAATTCAAAATACAACTCGACTCTCACAAATAGGATATGGGTATGTTACATAATGGACTTATTTTTATAATATAATACATTTCACACTTATGTAACAAACATTATGAGATGAAAACTTATGTTAGATTATTAGTAATCATTACCATGCTATGTGTGTGAGAGAAAACATTTGTGATAATTCAAGATAATTTTTTGTTGTTTTCTATTTAAACAAACTTTGAAATAAGTTGTTCTTTTTTATTATAAATTTGTTAAAAGATTTTTTTTCATTTTGAATTTAAATAAATATTTGTAGATATGTATATTTTAAAATAAATGATTGAAATTGGGAATAAAGGGATTGTTTTTTGGAATTCTCAAGTTTATGGATATTGATTAGATCATGTACAATTTTATTTTGTGCATAGTTATTACCAATACTACACAAATTAAAATCAATAACAGTGAGGCCACAAGGGCACATCACCAGTGAGTCTACGCTCACATAATCTGTGTTAATTGTTTATTAGTGTAAATCAATTACATATATATAGCACAAGGTGTTCACAACAACCTTGAACTAACCTCCTACAAAGGTGGATTTGAAACCACTAGCAAACCTTAAATTGGACAGGCACACAACAACCCACAACCACTTAGTTACGTAGATACTAATTTCTACATTATTCCAACACTCCCCCTTAATGGAGAAATGGATTTTCTACCAAACATAACAGAGCAGAACATAACATGTTTGCTGGTCTCAGTCTCAGCTAAGCTTACAAATTAACAATTTCATCTTAACCTTTCTTGATCT
>SNQJ01S0177054.1:1823-19719 GCA_010110895.2 Picea sitchensis | reverse complement strand
CAATTCTATCTTGGCTTGTAGTTTCTTGACTAATTCTTCATGTTGAGTGACCAACCCTCTGTTGGCCTGTGAGTTTTGATGGAGCTCATCGAGGTTAGCTTTCTATTGTTGGATCTGATGTCTGACATCGGCTATGACTTGTTAAAACTCTTTGTTCATCTTATTTCGTACATCTCTTTCCATGGTCTTCATCTGGTCTTGCAATTGCCTTACCAACATATTTTTTTGTTTCAATTGATCCTCTACATTTTCTACTGAACACTGATTGGAAGTGGCAAAGGCACCTAATGAGCCTGCCATTTCCCTAGCAAATTATGTATAATATAGACCATGTCCATCATACAACATTCCTTTCCTTTTTAATTTTGTACCATATTTTTTATGCGTTTCTCTTGTAACTATGGTCATTCTTTTCTTACTGAAAAATAAGTCTAAAGGAGGCATTTCTTCGGATGAAATCGGAGTAAGGTCCTCTATAAATATGACTTTGGAATTGGGATTTCCTTGAATCGACTGTAAAGGTGTTAATGACATAATGGGGCTACCTATCTCTATGGATGGATGTTTCTTTGTTGTGTTGGTAGCCATTTTATATGGTGTAGACAACGATGTATCCTGTCCCTTTTTTTGAAAAGCTTCAAGCTAAGATTTTGTTTGAGTTCCTGGTGGGTTTGGTAATGAAGTCTCCACTCCCTACATTGAGTTCAGTATTCTTCAGATTTTACTGAGTGCTCTGTTGGTTAGAACTTCCTACCTCTAAGCCCCGAGGTGTATCTTCCTGTGTATACAAATGTGCTATTGGATGCCTCTATAATACATTTGAAAAAATATAATTTCTATGCTTCTGAAAATTATAGAAACTAGATAATTGATCAGGAGATTGAGTTCAGACTATGCTCCATACTTCCTCATATGACCTGACTCCTCTAAATACTTCGTTCTGAGGGGAAATATCATGCACATACTTCCTTAAATTGTAATGAGTAAGATGATCTTCTATGATCTTATGGGGATCATGGCATTTAAACTCAATATCAACTAACTTGATGTCTTCTAGAGCCGCAACCTATACTTTTGAATGGTTGAAATCTTACATAAAAAACATACCAACCTGATGAGGGAAGTTTGGCCATACCTTTTTATGGGCCACTTTCAATTCTTTACTAATGCCCCATGTCATGGCCTAATAATCCACCTCTCGGCGTACCAGTCAATATGGTAAAAATTTTGGGAGAGCATGGGGGGGAACCCAACACCCAAAAACCTTGATATAGGAAACATTTTCCTCAATATACTAGTCTAATACTTTTCCCAAGTTAGACATGATTCTGTCTAAAATTTTGGGAGGTGGGAAACCGTACAAGGAGATATGAATTGGAACCACTACATAATGGCATATTTCATAGAAGAAATTTCTGGCTTTGTCCTCCCACAACTTGGAGTGATAGAAATGGATAGGCTCGATGTTGGTCGGGTTCCAACTCCATCTCATCAGAGGGAAAGGATTGATAAGAAAAATGGAATCCATGATGTATGCCGACATGTATAAAGGAGAAGGTTTCCCTTTGGACTTTTCCAATTGGTACCCTATGATTTCTTTGGTCAGGTTGTCTGATAACATCTTGGCTGAGTTGAAAGAATATCCCTTGGCCACTTCATTCATAATTGGTACCCATTAAAGAAGGAAATGAGATGAGTCCTTTTTCCTAAATATCCTACATAGCATCATAGCCACACAAATCATATGGGTGTCTAACAATGTTGTGGCATATATCCCGTGAGTGTCGGCTCTGAATTTCTCAGGATGCCCCCACCATTTCTTGATTAAATCAGTGTAGTTTTTCCCATACTGTGTGCACTCCTATTGGTCAAACTCTATTATGAATTCAACATTGTAACTGTATTTAAAAATGAGGGATAATTTATACATTACTTTAGAATGTTCTGGTCGAAAAGACCCAACAACAGCCTTTTGTGAATTGCAAATGCTCCTGGTTGAAATGTCGATGTTGTCTAGAGCCCAGCCTATCATGTTGTTATACGGAATGAGCCTCGTCCACATAGCTATATTTTGTACCTCTGACTCGGCTATATCCTGAGTTTAGTCGCATGGGTTTCAGTTACTTCGTCACCTGAATCCTCTGGGCAATTTATTAGCTCATGCTATAGAATATTGAACACTTGTGTCCAGGATTTCATGGTATCTATGGTTCTCAGTGAGGTGTCTAAGAGAACAACTGTGTTCATATCTACTCCCTCACCATATTCTTTAGCCATTTTCCACGGTGCCATGATCTTAATGAAATCAGAACTATGTTACATGTTACAGGAGAATGTGTGAGCTTATTCAGCTGGCTTAAAACTTGTTATTCTACGAGAATGAAAATATAATTCAAAATCCAATATTCTTATTCACCTTAAGCGTATTGATTTATGAATACTTTTACTAATGAAAAAATCATCTACCTTAATGAAGAAATCTTGGCAACGATCTACAATCTATATTGAAATCATTGCCATTTATTCGTGATTAATGCCGTAAATATTGGTGGTTCGTGATCAGGAACTTGGATGAAACAGGTTTGAAAATTCTCGAATCGCTAACTCGTGAGAAATTAATTATGAGATAATCTTGTTTAAGATATTAATTAATCTTGTTTAACATTAAACATTTTCAGGTATTCGGACTTCAGGATTTTAATGAGGATCTCGAGATAGAATCCTCGAAACCTGAAACTGTGAAATGATTAATTATCGGATAATTGTTTTTAGTTTTAATTAACCCCTTTTAAGTTTGAAATGTTTCAGAAGTTCGTACTTCGGATATTTCAAGATGTGAGGGATGATAAACGTCCTAAATTACGAAGTACGAACTTATTAATTGTTTTTAACCGAGATTAACTTAATTAATTAAGATTTGATATTTCAGGATTTTACCGCTTCATGGATTTGAAAGTTAGTTCCTTGTGAATCTTTAGATGAAAAGCTCGGATAAAGGTGCCACATGTTGACTCAAGGAAGATTTAAAATGTACATGTGTACCATGACTCATGTCTTTCAAAAGTTGGTGAAAAAGAGATCACTAATATATTTGGGTTTCAAACTTTTTAAAGTTATGACTTGTTGAAATGTCTGAAGCATGAAGCTCTAAAGTGGCCTCTAGCGACTTATCTCTTTAACCATTTGGTAGCTCCACAAATCCAAAGATATTTAGGATCATTCGTTTATATGGAAGACTTCATCAACGACATATATCATGCAAGTATTATTCTTATTTAACCAGGAATGAAATTTATTTAAAGTCCAAAAGTTTAGAAATATATATGTTTCAACATAGGCTCCATCTGGGGATCGTGTCTCCCTACGAGGTATGGAAGAACAGTAGACTAAGTTCCTTCATTAGGTAAATGGAGTCATTGTTGTGTTCCTGGGGAACAAATTTGGGAAAATTATACAAAGAAAAATCAGACTTCAGCCGTGTCTCAGAAAACTTTCAAAACACAATCAATTACTGATCTCAAGTTAGGCTATTAATAAGTTTCCTTTTTTTGAAACTTATTCTATATTTTCTTAAGATAATCGAAAAAACCTTAAATGAACTATCAGACTTCGGTCGATTGTTTTCACTTCAAGGAAAAGTAATTTTAATAATTTATTCAGGGAATCCCTGGTCGATATAAGATGCAAATATTATCGGAAAGAGAACTAGCTACCAGAGTATGTTTATACATGTACGACAACCTTAAAAATATCATAGATATTTCTTCATTGCCAATGAGCCTGTTCAGTACCCTAGTGAATTTATATACATCTCCCATTGAATTTCTTTTCACCACTTCAAATAGCATTTTTTCATTTTATTTGAGATGAGGGCAATCATTTTATGAATTTCCTTTCATCATCTCTTTTGGACAAAATTCAGGCAATTGATTTTACGAATTTCCCTTCACCATTTGTCCTGGACTAGATGGGGGCAGTCAATTTATGAATTTACTTTCACCATCTATCTTATATGTTTTATATATTTTTTAAGTGGGGGAAATCAACTTGTATGTGTCATACAGGGATGATATCTTCTTAAGATTTGACAATGAAGGCCTGTCAATTTTTTTTTATTGTACTCTGAGCTAGATCTCTCTCGATATTCAATACATCTTTTCCTATAGGGAATATTTTATTGGGAACTTTTATTTTCCAGGGATTTTCCTTGAACAGGTTTATCAAGAAAAATATGATAGAAGAGATAAAGTTATCAGGATTAGCCTAGACATACTTTCTTTAAGTTCGAATCAAAAGAACATAAATATTTTCTCCTAGTCTTGTTTTAAAGATATGTTTTTAAGTTTTCAAAGTCAAGGAGAAATCTTTTCTTTGTATGAAGATTAAAGGACAGGTTATGAAGATTTAAGGACAGGTCATGAAAATCAAAATAGAGTAAAAGCTCAGAGATAGGAAAAGTGANCATTTTATTTTTATTTGGAGGTTTTCAGATCTATACTTTTCCGATCTTTGATTAGGTGATTGTTTTTACATGAGTAGAATTATGCTAAGATTCGATGGGATTTATTTTAGCATTTTAGATTGAAAAATAAGCATAGAAGTTCATACCTTGGATTTCATTTATATTTGCAACCTAACCAATTATTAATTCATCACTTGTTTGATAGAAAAAAACTTATTCTGAAAATTGAGCGTTGAATTCCGATATCTCCTTATTCGTGATCTGATGTTAAATGTCCTGCGAAAAGAAACAATCAGAGAGTTCCACAAAATAGAAATGATATACATTACAGACATTTTATTTTTTTCTTTCCAGAGTACTAAATAAAACTAGGTTTATAAAAAGTAAAACTCAGGTATCCTATGAAGGAAAATAAAGTTGCGAAAGTAAACAGAAACCAAACCGCTATATACAATGGTACTGTGAAACATTTTTATTGCATGAAATGTTTTATATAGCACCCGTTTATAGGGGTGTAAAAAAATTTCCCGTCTAGATTCTCTGGTAGGAATGAATTCTTACTCTTTGTAGATGCAGTCCTCAATAGTCCGAACCAGAGGTGATCAAACTTATCATGTTTACCTGGATCTTCTTTCCTGACATCCCATTTCAAAACTAAATCACCAGGAAGAAATTCCTTGTCTTTCTCTTTTTTGTAGAAAAGGGATTTCATATTATCTTGGTATTTTTGAAGTCTGACATCGACTTCGGCCCTATTTTGTTGGACTTTGATTATTTGGTTTATCCTCCTCATTACGTCATTTGGATCTTAGTTCGTGTCTTTCCACAACTTTATTACTGGAAGAGATAGATTAATAGGGAGGACAACGTCGGTGCCATAAACCATTTGGAAAGGAGACATGCCTATTGATTTCTTAGTGCCGATCCGATTTTCCCATAAGGTGTACTTTAGGTGAACGTGCCAAGCCTTTCTATTCTTCCTTAATACTTTCTTTATTATATTCAACAAGATTTTTTTGGATGATTCGGCCAACCCATTTCCCTAAGGATAATAGGTTGTAGAATGTCCCAGCACAATGTTGTATTTTTTACAAAAACTTATCATTTCCATAGATTTGAATGCTTGGGTGTTGTCCATAACTATTTTTTGGTGGCAACCAAATCCATATAGGATGTTCTCTTCCAAAAAGTTTATTACTACCAAATCTGTGGCATTCTGAGTTGGAATGGCCTCCACCGATTTTGTGAAATAATCGATAGAAGTTAAAATCCACTTATATTGGGCGCTTGACTATGGGTGGATTTATCCTATGAAGTCTAGGCCCCATTGTTGAAAAGGAGTCTCTGTCTTGACTAGGACCAAAGGTAATGCAAGGATATTTTGCTTGCTAGAGAACAATTGGAAAGGGTTGCAGGCTCTGACTTTAGCATTGACATCGGTAAGTATCTTTGGCCACTAATATCTAGCTCTTAGAATATTGGAGGTTGTGGCCCTCTAGGCATGATCTCCTCCACATACTCATTTGGTAAATTCATTTATGACATCCTCTATATCAGATTCTATTAGACAACATAGTAAGAAACCTAGAGGATCTTTCCAATACAGTTGTCCTTTGATGATACAGTATTTAACTACATGTAGTTTCAACATTATTGCTTTTGATGGAGTCATATCACTTGGACACTGAAGGGTAAGGAGATATGAAATGATATCGTGATACCAACAATAGGAAGAAAATTTATCCTCGATATGGACGCTGGGGGTTTGATCGTTAAGTTCTCCTATGTATGGAACAGGTCCATGTGATTCCAGATGATTTATCCCAAGTTCTCTGAAATTTGACTCTGCTAATATCTTCACCAAACCCTGAACTTTGACCAGCTTGGTCGGTTTTACTTCTAGATAGAATTTCTTAATTTTGGCTAACCACCAACCTTTTCTACCATCACTGTTTGGCTGTACCAATATATATTTAAAAGAGCTTGTTGGCACATAAGCAATTATTCTGGAGTGCGGTACATATGTCCTGAAAGATTTAAGGTATTTCACCATAGCGTAGCCTGCGTTTTCCAGTATATTGTATCTTAATTTGGTGTCTCTGAGACTTTTACTAAAAAACGTAATCGACTTCTCGAAACTTTCTTCATTCTTTTGGAGAAGTACTGCTATGATAGTATGTTTCGATGCAAAAGAAAAGATTAGGAATTCCTTAGTATAGTGAGGAATAGCTAATACTGGAGCTTCGCTTATAGCTTTCTTAACTTGCTTGAATGATTCTTTAGCTTCGGAATTCCATTTGATTTCATTGTCTTTCTTCAGTATATCTGTGATTAATTTGACAATTTCAGCAAAGTTAGGGATAAATCTTCTCAAAAAAATTATTTTACCTAAAAAAGAATAGATTTATTTTTTATTTTTAGGAATGTTTATTGTGTCAATAGCCTCGATTCACTTGGGATCAACCTTTATTCCATCTTTCGAAGCCATATGACCTATAAGTATTCCTTCTTGCATAGAAAAATGAGACTTTTTAGGGTGTAGAGACAAACCAAATTTTCGACATTTCTCAAAAGTTTGTTTGAGATGAGTTTAGATGTTGCATTGGGATCATCACCATGCAACATTGGGATCATCACCATGAAACATTGGGATAATCACCATCATAATTCAACCTTGCCTTGGTATCATCACCATAGTGGTGCATTAGCCTTGATTCCATGAGTTAACTCCTCACTATTCTATGTTCAGTCAGTTCACTGAAGATTAGTTGACTAGTTAACTCAACTAGGTGGCAGTTCACTCCCATAACTACCTGAGATACTAGAATAGGTGGCACTTCACTCCTGTAATTGCTAGTGTGTGTAAATATCACTCTAGGACACCACTATGGTGTATTGGTTCACCTCAATTCAAACTCATTGAGATATACATAGTATATCATGTGTAAAGTATTCATTATTCATAACGGTTAATGAGAATTCTTCCATTCTTTCTCTCCTTCTTATTATTTCTCCAATTTTGTCTACAAATGTCTGTATTATTGTTTATATAGATCTATTTTGTGCAGTTTCAACACATTTACATGGTATCAGAGCCAATGTATTGCTAAGAAAAAGATAGACCAAAATTGTTTGCAGGTACAAAAGATTGAAGACATTGGAAAGATGGAATTCCAAAAAGAATTCATTCTTACACCTTACAACTATTTTGCATGGAAGGAGAAAATAGCCATACATATACAATCCATAGGGTTGTACAGGTTAACCATGAAAACATATACAGAGCCGACGTCAGCCATAGAAAAATCCAAGTACTTAAATTGCATGGATGAGGCACTTGCAACAATTTGTAGTCTTATTTCTCTTGATCTCCTTTTTAACATATCTTCCTGTAAGACTCCCAATGAATCTTGGAAAATCTTCGAAGGGGTCTTTGGAAAATATAATGAGATGAGGGGACACATGCTAGAGGTGGAGCTACTCACATTGGATCCAAAAAGATTTGAAAATATCCAAGATTACTTTACAAAATTCAATGATTTACTGTCGCAACTCAAAGCTTGCGGGGTTGATAAATTAACGAAGGAGAAACAAATGGTTCTCACCATTCTCTCCAATCTTGGTCCTGAATTATTTGTATTCATATATACATTCCATACTGTCATATTCACCTCTGGAGCCACCTGGAAGATGCCTTCTCTCGAGGACTTTATCGAATCCTTGACACAAGAGCAAACCAAGCTCATCAACATGGGCACAATCAAAGGCCCAAGGGCGCATGCACTCATTGTGCATGATGGAAGCCACAAATATAAAAAATATAAAGATAAATATAATAAAAAATCTCATGCACATACGAAGAAGGAAGGTACACAAAACCCTTCACCGATGCCTTCAGATCCAAAGGAGAAAAGGGAAGAAAATGAGAGAAATGCACATATTGTCACAAAGGATTCCATTCGGAATCCACATGCATGCAAAAAAAAAAATATCATATGTCTTAGATACTTCAGAAAAACAACCTTGGAGATCACATCCCCGAGGGTGCAAAGAATAAGAAGCTAGAAGATCTGAATTCCAAGAAAGGCAATTATAGCCATGCCTTGATTGCCATCAACTCCTCCCCCAATGCTTGGAGCGTATATTCAGGAGCATCACATCACATGGATACCTCAAAAGAAGTATATTCTTCTTTGGATGCATGGAAAGGTCCTCCCATTCTGATGGGGGACAACTCTTCTGTCGAAGTCACCAACAAAGGAAGGGTTGAACTCACCAACGAAAGTTTCAAGAATGTGTTGCATGTTCCCAAGATTTCTGTCAACCTTCTCTCCGTGTATCAGATGACAAATTCTGGCACTAGAAATAAATTCATATTCACACCAAATGATGTGGACATCTACAACATGCAAACCAGCTCCAGGGTTTCTACCAGTGAGGTAAATCATTAGTCTAGATTGTATACATTTTCTGAATTCATTGAACCTGATTCTGCTTTACTGCATACTCATGTTGATGAAAGTAGTAGGATATGGCACGAAAGGTTTGGATATTTGAACTTCATATACATGCAACAACTTAGAAAGAACATATTAGTTGATGTTCTACCAGAAATCTATTTCTCAAGGGGAGTATGCGAGGGATGTGTTCTCAGGAAACACCCTCAAGAGAAATTCGATAAAGGAAAGTCTTAGCGAGATTCCACACCTTTAGATCTGATCCAAAGTGACCTTATGGGTCCTTTTCCGCATCCATCCATCAGAAAGTGAGGTTTGTTCTCATTTTTTTTTATGATTTCTCACATTTTACTTGGATCTACTTTCTCAAGAAAAAATTTGAGGTCTTTCAACACCTCAAAGATTTCAAAGCCTTGCTTGAGACACAGTTCAGAAAGAAGATCAAAGTTCTTCAAGCTGGTAATGGGGGAGAGTATGTAAATCATGAGATCCATAATCTTTACCATGAGGCAGGGATTCAAATGCAACATTTAGTTCCCTATACTCCGCAGAAAAATGGAGTTGTTGAGTGGAAAAAAATGATCTTTAAAGGAGATGGCATATTTCATGTTGCATGCAAAGTCACTACCACAGAGACTATGAGCTGAATAACTTAACTATGAAACATACATCCAAAACATATTTCCTCATAGATCTGTCAAGGATAAGACCCCCTACGAGGCTTGCAGCGGCCTCAAACCAGAAGTGGCCCACTTTTGCATTTTTGGTTCACGTGCATGGGCCTGGATTCACTTTGAAAAGAGGAAGGCACTTGATCCACATAGCATTGAGTTCATTTTTGTTGGATACCCTAATGGTGTGAAGGGATATCAGCTTATTTATCTTTCGTCAGACCAACTCATCATTGAGCATAGTGTCCAATTTGAGGAAAGTGTCTCGCATGTACCTCAACAATCGCATGAAGACACCTTCACTCTTCCACCTGTCCGAGATGATGATCATGCACATGTTGAATCTTCTTCAGATGAGAGTTCTGATTCAGAGGACTCTAAGGATTCAGAGTCAGTACAATCATATGCAGAGTCAGAGCATCCAGATGCAGTTGCAGAGCCAGAGAAGAGGCCCAAGTGGGCACAAACTACTCTTCAGGATGCAGGGGATCTCGTAGGTGATCCAGCCGATACTAGGAGGACTCGATCTAATTTCGAGGAGCCTCTTGTTGCACTCACTGTCACTGAACCATTGCCTGCTAGGCATCCTTTCTTATTTTAGTCTTTAGATCCACAGTCTTATGGAGAGGCTACTGGAAATCCCTTTTGGGAATCTTCCATGCAGGAGGAGTACAACTCCCTCCTCGAGAACTAGACTTGGGATCTAGTTCCCTTTCCTTCTGGGAGGAAAATTATCAAATGAAGATGGGTCTATAGGACCAAGAGTGTAGCAGATGGATAGATCAGGAGATATAAAGACAAGAGTGTTGCCAAAGGCATTCAGCAGGATCATGGTATTGACTATGATGAGACCTTTGCTCTAGTAGTGAATATGGATTCCATTTGATTGGCCCTTGCCATTATGGCAACCAAGGGATGGGAATTCCATCAGATGGACGTGAAAAATGCATTTCTTCATGGTGATCTCTCTAAGGAGATCTACATGGAGAAGTCCCATGGATTTATGCAGGACTCATATTTGGTTTGTCGATTGAAGAAGTCACTTTATGGCCTCAAGCAGGCTTCGAGGGTATGGTATGTCAAGATGGACTCCTACTTGTTGTCATAGAACTTTGTACATTGTAAATTATACCCGAATGTATACATGCTCATGATGGTTGATTCACTTTTAATTTTAGTTCTCTATGTCGATTATTTTTTGATCATTGGTTGCTCGACTTCAGTGATTGCTGAAGTCAAGAGGATTCTACATGACAGGTTTTTGATGATGGAGATGGGTCTGCTACAATTTTTCCTTGGACTCGAGATTAGTCAGGATGCATCAGGCATCAAACTGTCTCAGGCCAGGTATGCACGAGATCTCCTTGAGAGATTTCACATGACTAACTGCAAGTCTGCTCCGATTCCTTTCCTATCAGGAGTCAAAATTGAGGATGGAGGGGAGACTCCACTGGTTGACAACACACTATATAGATAGCTAGTGGGGATCTTGTTGTATCTCACAGACTCCAGACGAGACCTCTCATATGCAGTTGGAGTAGTTTCTAGGTTCATGCAAGAGTCGCATGAGCTACATTGGAAAGCTACAAAGTGTATCCTTCGATATGTATAGGGCACCATCACCTTTGGGATTCACTATGCAAGAAAATCTACATTAGATCTCATTGGGTTTACTTATTCCGACTGGGCTGGAGGTAGCATTGATTGCAAGTGCACATCTGGTTACTCACTTAGTCTTGGTTTTGGGCCTATCTGTTGGTCGAGAAAGAAGCAAGCTGCCATTTCTCTATCATCATCCGAGGAAAATTATAGAGGGGTAGTTAACATAACCATTCAGGTTATGTGGCTACAACATTTTCTCATTGAGTTGGGCATTCAGTTTCATCGGTCGATCTTCATCTTGTGTGACAACTAGAGCACTCTGAAGTTCTGTAGAGATCCAGTTTAGAGGCAGTGGATGAAGCACATCGAGATCCCCATGCACTACATATGAGACTTATTACATGAGGGGATCATTGACTTATAGTTCTGTCCTTCAGCAGAACAAACGACAGAAATTTTCAATAAGACCTTCACTGAGCAGAAATTCCATTCTCTGTGAGGTCGTCTTGGAGTGAAGGACACAGTTGCCTAGCAACTGTAGTTCTTATTCTTACATACATTATACCTTGAGGGNCTCTTTCCTCAATTTATTTTCGATGTATATTTTGTACATGGATACCTAACATGGCTTCATTGTCGGGACCCAATCTTTATTTTCACCATAGTGATGTCTAGGGGGGGTGTTGGAGTTACTTCACACACACCTAGGATTTATTTTTCCTAAGGTTATTCCTTATTTATTATTCATAATTAGTCATTATCTAGTCTCCTATATTTTAGGGGAGAATATTCCACCTGGAGAATATTCTCTTTCAGTTGACACTTCGGTTTGACTAGTTGAGTTGAGTTTAGATGTTGCATTGAGATCATCACCATACAACATTGGGATCATCACCATCCTAATTCAACCTTGCCTTGGTATCATCACTAGAGTGGTTCATTAGCCTTGATTCCCTAAGTTAACTCCTCACTACTCTATGTTCAGACAGTTAACTAAAGACTAGTTGACTAGTTAACTCAACTAGGTGGCAGTTCACTCCCATAACTGCCTGAGAGACTAGAATAGGTGGCAGTTCACTCCCGTAACTGTTGGTGTGTGTCTAGATCACTCTATACCACCACTATGGTTCATTGGTTCACCTCAAGTCAAACTCATTGAGATATACAGAGTATATCATGTATAAATTATTCATTATTCATAACGGTTAATGTGAATTCTTCCATTCTTTCTCTCCTTCTTATTCTTTCTCCAATTCTCTATGAAAATGTGTGTATTATTGTTTAGCTAGATCTATTTTTTTCATGTTCAACACATTTACATGTGTTTCTAGGGTTTCAAGAATTTTATTTTGGGCAACTTGTTTTCGAATAGTGGTTTAGTAACCACCGCCTCATTCGCTTTGTTTCTTAATATAATATTTTTTGATGGAACACTTGTATTATTTTTTTCTCTGGGCCTTAAATTATACTTCTGTTGAAGTTCTTCCATAATATATTCAGCAATTCCTTGATATGCAAACTCTCCTAGGTTATATATACTTTCCTCGTTACTAAACATGGGCTCTTGGTCTAGATATCTTTCATAATCCTATCTAGTTAGATGAGTTTATTGGTCTTCGTCACTAAGGTTTTTTATATCCTCTTCTAGCCCCTCATAATTATGCATATCATCTCCTATAAAAAATTTCATTTTAAAAGGACCTTGTATTTTTTTATCTTCATTTTTTACTTGTCTTTGCTGGGTCTCGGGGTTAGGATTTCTCCTGAAATATTTTCAGGCAAATGGATCAATTTTGGCTTGGTCTAGTTCCATTCTAGAAATTTTGTTTGACAAATATTTGATTATATTAGCCATGTCATCCGTTTTTTCTTCGGTAAACCTCCCAAATCTAGAGGGCCCTACTTGTTCCTTGAAGCATTTAGGTTCTTTAGTTCATGTCTCAACCTTGGCTTTTAGTTTACTAGATGCCATCATGTTTGATTCAATTTCTATAGCATCGTATTGCATCCCTGTGAGGGTAGACGATATTCTTTCTCTTAAAAGCAGAGCGAATTCAGGTTCAAAAGCCCCTACAAAAGTCACCTTTGATGCAGGTTGAGAGGGTTTAAATTCTGCTGGAATCTTATGATAAAGTTTGTTAAATCTCCGAGTAAATTCTAGAACCGACTCAGAGTACTTCTTTCTCAATGCCCCGAATTCATTCAAGTAGTAAATATGGTCTTTCATTTCTCTCCAATGTCTTAAAAAAATGCTTTCTAAATCATCGTAGGACCAAAGGGATCCTACCGGGTGTCCTTGAAACCAGATTCTTATTTTACCTTAGAACGTTTGAACTAAAATCCTAGAATAGACATCTTCATTCTCAATCCCTAATATATCATCAAATTGATAAAAAAAAGGTGATATGCTCTATGGCAGTTAAATCTCCTTCTCCCGTAAATTTTGGTAAGTTCTTCATATAATTTTTAGGTAAATCATGAAGGGAGGGGGCGAGGACCAAGGGAGCATATATGGCCACTACTTTTGAAAAAATCCTAGTGGGTGGAGGTTCTCCTTGACCACCTCCCCCTCCACCACCACCTCCTCCAGCACCACCTCTAGCGACATCCATTGAAAGTCTAGGGGATGAACTTCGAGAATTAAAAAGAGCGATTTCAAAAACTTCTACGGACTGAAGTGGTGACCTTTCAACTTCCTCGGGATGCAACGAAGGGAAATATGGAAAATGATCAATAGGGAAAGTAAAGTCTAGAAATGGAGGGAAAAGAAAACAAGGATTGGTTTCTTTAGAGTTACAAGCTGTATATATAGGTGAACCACCAGCAGACGAATTGGGGTATAATGTACGCTCTTCAGGATTTCGAAGAACTGAAACCTTTTCTTCGGGTGAGGATGGGGTAGACAGAAAAGTAATGATAGTGAGTATAAAAGAGGATCTTTTATTCACACTGTTTGGAGAATCAGAAGTGTCAATTTCAATCTTTATTTCGGGTACAAATTCCTCCAGGTTCTCGTGCCTAACCTCATATTGGCTAGTCAAGGCCTCTATAGAGGGTGTTTGTTTAGAATTATTTTCAGGGGTTGGTTCTTCAATCAGAACCTTATTATTGACTTGTGTGATTTTCGGTTGGTATTTCTTACCTCTCGATGTGGTAGTCGACTTGTGGTATCCCTTTGGTTTTAATAAATTTTTGGGATCAGATATAGGTGTGGTCTACCTATTGTCTAGATTGCTTCTAGTATTCTTTCGATTAAATGCCATCTTATTTGTAGTGGAGTCGCCAAGTGAAAAATAAAAAATAGTTGTAATTCAATGTTCAACGTTTGTTCACTATCAAAGATAGAATCTCACCTTGTCGTTCTCCTAGGGAAAAATAACTTTGTTTCTCCGTCCCTAGAAACGATGCCAAAAATATGTTGTTCCTGAAATTAAACTTAAGGCTCAAAGAATAATGTCAAGCATCATGAATGTTTTTGAGTGTGTTTTAAAGTGCGTTTTCTACCTTAGTTGCATGAGAAAAATTCCATAAATGAAATTAACAGTTTGACAGCACAGAGGTCGTATTTCATATCTGAGTCGAAATTGCAATATCAAATGGTATGAGATGAAAATAGAAAACTGTAAAACATAGCAGGGAATCAATGACTGAAGAGTCCTACCTTGTTATCAGTAGCGAAAAAGAGATAGTGTAACCTTGAATAACGCATAAAATGCAGTAATATACACAACAAGCAAGTCTTGATTTACTCACAATAAATGCACAGGAAAAGTTGCTTACTTAATAAATTACTAATACCTTGTGATTACAATAGTTGTTGTACTAAATTGGAACCAAACATTTATCAAGGAATACATAAAGGAATGCTGAGAAATGGAAAACAAAAGAAACACATAACCCAGATTTAAGAAAACTTGGAATCTTTGTCTGCACTTGTATTAATACTCTATAAGGATAGTTTTCTCTATTACAATCGCCAAGAAGTAGCCATAAATAAGTCTTTAATCTATGCTTTTATACAAAATGGTCTCAACTCAAAACAGTTGGACTTTTCATAATTCTAAAAATACTAAATTTTACAATATGTAAAACTGAAAACTTCCATTGGCCTTCTCCTCTATCTCTTCGTCTACTGGCAGAGGTGTTTCTTCTCCTCATCCTTTACTTGGAAATAGTTGTCATTTGATCCTAATGTATATGAGTCGTATTCAAATGTTTTATTAGTTTCTTCCATATGTGTTTTCTTTCTCGTATTCGACACATTGGATGCATCTGCTCACTAATTGTACCACCAACCCAGAAGGTGCAGTTGCCTCATTTGCTTAAAAAATGTATAACTTATTTTCTATCTAGAAAAACCTTGTATCTTCTTTGCTCCCAAATATGTGTCATGTAACTCCATTCTTGGACTTAGTATCCATTTTTTTATTTGGATAAGATCAATTTGGTTCATTTACTAGATGATCATCATAGCCTCTTCTTTTCTTGTCCTAGAGTTACATTGGTTCCTTGCTATGTCAATATTCCCCAGGGCTTCAAAGATATTATTTGCTTCGACATCAAGTACACGTTTGTCTAGTGAAGATATTTCTTCTAGACAAGCTTTGTGTACCTCTCTGGCCAATATTTTTCTTTCGGAAATATTTGATTCCCAGGCCTTCAAAATTATGTTACGTCTAGTTTTCTAAGACAGAGATAATTCAGGAGCTATCGATACATAATATTTTGGTACTAGAAAGATAGCCTTTTGAAACTTATCCCGAATTGCATGAGCTTCCCTTTATTTAATGTAAATGTTATTCAGGGAAAAGTCTACCACCCAGTAACAATTTTGAATGGCTTCCACTTTTGTAAAAGGATCTTGTTGGGTTGATTTCGGCTTCTCATGTACTTCCAATGATTGAGCTTGGAAAGCTTCCATATCTATTGTTGTACCTTCAGCCAAGTATATATTGGCTTGTAGTTTCTTGATTAATTCTTCTTGCTGAGTGACCAACCCTCTATTGTCCTATGAGTTTTGATGGAGCTCATCAAGGTTATATTTTAGTTGTTGGATCTGATGTCTGTCATCGGCTATGACATGTTCAAACTATTTGTTCATCTTATTTCTGGCATCCCTTTCCATGGTCTTCATCTAGTCTTTCAACTGCCTTACCAACATATTTCTCTGTTTTAGCTAATTCGCTAGATTTTCTACTAAACATTGATTGGTCATGGCAAAGGCACCTAATGAGCCTGTCATTTCCCTAGAGAATTTTGTATCATCTAGACCCTATCCATCATACAACATTCTTTGCCTTTTGACTGTTGTACCATATTTTTGATGCGCTTCTCTTTTAACTATGGCCCTTCTCTTCTTATTGAAAAAAGAAGTCCGAAGGAGGCATTTCTTCGGCTGACATCAGAGTAAGGTCCTCTATAAATATGACTTGGTCATTGGGATTTCCTTGACTCGATTGTAAAGGTGTTAATGACATAATGGGGCTACCTATCTCTGTTGACAGTTGTTGCTTTGTTGTGTTTGTGTCCAATTTATCTGGTGTAGACAACGATGTATCCTATCCCTTTTTTTTAATATCTTCAAGATGAGCTGTTGTTTGAGTGCTTGGTGGGTTTGGTAATGAAGTCTCCACTCCCTGCATTGAGACTTCAAGATTCTTCGGATTTTCCTCAATACTCTATTGGTCAGAAATTCTTGTCTCTAATACCTGAGGCATAACTTCCTATGTAGATGAAGGTGTTATTGGATCCCCTTGTAATACCTTTGGAAAACTATTGTTTCTATGCTTCTAAAAATTGTCGAAATTGGCTAATTGATCGAGAGACAGAGTTCAGACTCTACTCAATAATTCCTCATATGACCTGACTCCCATGAATACTTTGTCCTGAGGGGAAATCTCATGCACATACTTCCTTAAATTGTATTGAGCTAGGTGAGCTTCCCCAATCTTATGGGGATCATACCTCTTAAACTCAATATCAAGTAACTTGACGTCTTCTAGAGCCACAACCTCTTGGCATACCAACCAATCTGGTTAAAATTTTGGGAGAGCATGGGGGGGAACCACGCACCCAAAAACCCTGATATAGGAAACATTTTTATCAATATACCAGTTTGCTATTTTTACCAGGTTATCCATGATTCTCTCTGAAATTTTGGGAGGTGGGAATCCGTATAGGGTGATATGAATCAACACCACTACATAATGATAGATTTCATAGAAAAAATATCTGGATTTGTTGTCTCACAACTTGGAGTGATAGAACTGGATAGGATCGACATTGGTCGGGTTCCAACTCCAACTCATCAGAGGGAAAGGAGTGATAAAAAAAGGGCATCCATGATGTATGCCGACATGTAGAAAGGAGCAGGTTTCCCTTTGGAATTTTCCAATTGGTACGCTGTGATTTCTTTTGCTAGGTTTCCTGATAACATCTTGTCCTAGTTGAAAGAATATCCCTCAACCACTTCATGCATAATTGGTACCCATGCCAACAGAAAATGAGAGGAGTCCTTTTTCCCAAATATCCTATATAGAATCTGTAGCACCACTTTTGACTGACTGCTGTGTAGGTGTTACTACTCAGAATAACAACATTCTCACTCACAATTAATCACATGCATTCAAAACAAGTTAAACACATTCAACACAGAGTAATCATACGATTTAATACCATAATCAACAATCAATACTATTTAACAT
>SNQJ01S0177052.1:0-19869 GCA_010110895.2 Picea sitchensis | reverse complement strand
GAAGTCAAAAGTAACATGCCAACATTTTGTTACGAGGAAAATATCTCTATGGCATGGGGTAAACCACAACAGACGGAATGACACATAGAAATCAACTCTAATTCCAAGTATGCTATATAAATGAAAATGCTAACAAGACAAGTTCAAGAGCCTACCTTGTCTAGACATTTGATGAAGACCATCGTTGAGCACGCAACTCTAAGCTATATACCTACAACTTGTCCTCAACAACCAAGATACGTAAGCATATAGTGATAATATATGGTGTTGGCATATAAATTAGCATAATCCATTAACATACATGACAAGTACGCCCATGGAATAATAATTCAAATATTTGCAAGATATCAATTGGACGAGAAAAGAGTATTTATATTAAAATAATCAACATAAGTATATAGGTGACAAACTTCTATGTCGTCACTTCTCGGAACCGAGAAACGAAGTCCCTCCAACTGGGCCTCGACCACTTCAATCCTCCTCCAAAGGCAAGATCATATAAAGGATACAATGAGGTTCTCCATCATAAATAAGGAAGAGTTTGGGGGTTGAACAATGCGTTCATACTTTCAAGGATAAAGGGATGCAGACTCAATATGAAGTGAAATTTCTCTAGAGTATCTTTTCTCTCAAAAGTTGAATTCTCTCCCTTTACAAGGCTTGGATATGGCTCAATTTATAGCCTTCAAATGGAACTGAAGGGATGAGTCGGAGCGTTTCCAGTATATGGAAGTTAAAGGATCATGGATCTCGTGATGTGACATGGAAACCTGACATAGTTTTTAATTTTGAGCACCAAACCCGATGTACGAGGGTTGTAGTGGAGCAACCTGAGTATATGCTTATTGTCTAACTGGTAGGGAATATGTGGAAAAATGTGTTGTTTTGGCTCTAGAATGTAAAAAAGGGGACTTCAAGTCTACATAGGGAAATGGAAAGGCCATCCAAGCAAGTTGCATGGGGTGAGGAAAAAATTTCTATAACATATGCCCCCTAATCTGTGAGGTTAAAGGAGTATCTACGATGGCCGAAATACATTATAATTCCCATAAGTGGAGTAATGGAGACTTAGCTGGAAGTGTTAGTTACTCATGAGATTATTACAATCCATAATGACTTTGTACACATGGATTCCAATTTGAATTACACTGCAGATCCATGTGGAAATATATCAAATAGTTGTTCATGGCCATGAATAGGAAATACAAAGTAGACACATGCCATAGGTTGTCATAGTCACAAACAATTCCCAGTGGAATCTAGTCTCAAAATCAATCTTAAGATATATGTATGCAATGGAGTACAATCTGATCTCCCATGATCACTGAATTCATATAGGTATTGGTCCAATGAAAGACAACAAATGAATAGGAATGTTTCTATTGTAAGCTGGAGGTCTTCTACACTATCTGTCGAAGGTGCAAGTCTACATCATGTGAATAGAGTAGTTGATGTCGAACACAATGAGACTTCGTTTGATTATCGGTCATTAAGGTATATTGTTAACAATCGCAAGACAACCTACCGATAATGAAAGTAGGTATCAAGACATCAAGTACATTCTTACAAGTGTGAATAAGGGTTTTGAGGTCGAACACTTGAAGAATCCATCGATCAGGAGACATTGATGTATTCCCAACTGTTGAGGGTGTTAGAACCTGCCACTGGTGACTGCAAGCCTCTAGATACTCATAGGACTCTAGGTCTCATTTCCAGAATAGATGATATGAATTGGATGGAAGGAGACCCGCTGAAAGGAGATAATTAGGGCATCTCTCATCAGTCAGAACGAGGTACAAAGCAATAGCTTGATGATTAGAAGGATCTCGGATGAATAATATGTTCATGAACCAAATACCATGTGCATCTTTCGCATGCACCAAATGCAAGCAGTGCATAAAAAATACGCTCTGAATAGCATCCAATAAGGAAGATTGTCGACAAATGAGAGGAAACCACCAATAAAGCTAATGGAATCCAAGACACTGCACGAATCCCAATGTGTGAACATATTTATTTTCGTTGAGCACAAAGGAAACCCCCCATTCAGTGACCAATGAGGAGATGTTGACTATTGGGTTCAAGGTTACCTACCCATAATGAAAGTAGGACCAGGGTGCATGGTAGGACTACAACTTCATGTGACTCTGAGACACACTGAGGGTATGGTCGA
Organism: Picea sitchensis; assembly: GCA_010110895.2. Taxonomy (NCBI): domain Eukaryota; kingdom Viridiplantae; phylum Streptophyta; class Pinopsida; order Pinales; family Pinaceae; genus Picea; species Picea sitchensis. The sequence continues at coordinate 17,696 of SNQJ01S0177052.1, read as the reverse complement.
CATGCAAAGTCAAGAGTTCTAAGAAATGGCTAAAACAATATTATAGACTTTGTTTGAACAAGATCATGCCACATATGGATAACTCAAGCAACATATACTTGATGATGAAACTTTGTGATGCAGGAAGCATCGACAAACTCTTCATAGGGATTGGAAGAATAACCAATCAGAGGAGTAAACTCTAAGTAACGAGCTCAGCTTCTGAATAACATGCTAAACCCAACCTTTGGATGATAGTGGAATCAAAATTTTGTGCTTTGTTCAAAGGCGACACGACTACTGCCGATATGAGATAATAATTTTTTCCCGCCCGTCTTTTTTTTTTATATATAGGCAAAGAAATGCTATGATACAAGAGACGAAATGAGTGTCACGAGTAAGAAACTAGCCCCAAACTGTGGAACATACCTATTCTCAACGCAAGGAAGTGCATGCGGGTCATGGACACTTAGGGGAATGTTTCCTCTTAGGGTATAGGGTGTCAAGTTGCAAAGGATATAAACAAGGCTCTACTTGGCTAGTGATGAAAATTGTTGAGGTAAGAGGATTATAACGAGAAAGCGAGAACTGACAATAGGCTCCATACTGCAAACAAGAGGATGGAATGCAATTACAACTTAACTCCGAAGAATTTATTTTTCGTAGATTTAATCCCCTAGGCCCGAAAAAGTAGAAAATAATACCCAGGAGAACTCTTCTAGCCAATGTTGACTAGAGTATTCATTTTTTGTAAGTAGTCTACTTGGTCTGAAAAAGGGTTAAACTTACACCAAATAGAAATCCTTTAAAAACCATTTAACGATTGTGAAAGAGACAAATTCACTCAGCAATATTTTCTCTTTTGAGAGAGTCGGAAAAGAGCTTAACCAAGACTCGGGAGAGGAGTCCCACAGCTGAAGGTTGGAATGCTTGTGAGTAAGAATGTGAGGTTCGAATGCAAAGTCATGTTGGAACTGTAAGGAACTCTCAGTCCTATGGAATAACTTTTGCATGGGTACCAAATGGCACAAAGGTTCTAACTAGGGTACCCATGTTAGAAAAGCCTCTACCACTTAATAACGACACTTCTAGTAGTAGTAAGAAGGTTATGTGTCACTAATAAATGGATTTTTTCCTAAGGTATATAGATCAAAATCATAGGATAATGTAAGAATGAAAAATGGAGTGACAACCTATCCTATATGCTAGTGAAAGAAAATACTTGTCGAGGGCACGAACGGATGATACAACATTAGAAACCGCAAAAATTCCTGGACAAAACCAACTCTTTCCACTGTACTATTAGTCCATAAGGTCATAATATCAGCCCAAACTATATGAAATGGGTTAAAAATGTCTACTAATAGTAAAAATAAACCATTTTACCATACCATTTGAGTTTTTTCACCCACATAGTGCATTTTACGCCATTTTTCCCATGATCTTAAAGTGTCGATTGTAGGAGATACGATCAACAGAATTAGCAACCGTCTGGACCAAGTAAGTTTCGTTCCCCTCCTCTTCATTTTCAATGGTGTAAAATTCAAATTTAGTCCTCATTTTTTGAGTTTTAGAGGGCTCAACATGTGAACTAGGGTCTACGCAGGTGACAGTTCATCGGGTTGTGTACATTCCTCCATGTACGCGGGCAAAGCAAATCCTGCCCGTGCATATGCAACCCTATACGAGACTAGTAATATGATATCCCGCGTACAAATCCATAAAAAAAAAATTGCCAAAATTTCACTCAAAAAATGAATTTCCTTTGGCAGGATGGTGCTTGAATGGAGGGAGAGGGAGCATGAAGAGGTATATGCAACAATGGAAAGGGTTGCAGGGGACGAACTAGATTTAAAAATATGTGGCCTTTATAAATTTTGGTCTCTCAAACGAATGAGGGCTCAAGTGAGGTTACTCCAGATGCTCGTAAACTATTGGGATCCGAAGACAGAGGCCTTCAATATCGATGGAAAACCATTGAGGATTGAAGTGGATGACATATATTTTATCACATGATTGTCTCTCCGGGGTGAGGTAGTGAATCTAAAGGACCAAGGGACTAGGGGTGGTATTCCCATGGAGGAATACATTTCCACCCATTGTGTTGCAGGAATAGATAAAGTAGGGATCCAACTCCCAATCAGGGCAATCGAGAACCTAAGTTTAAAGATCATTGTACTTGTTCTTAAATGAATCTTGGGGTCAACCTCATTACACCAGAATTTAAATCCACTCATGCTCTATGCAATGGAGTGTTTGTGACCCATTGTTTATGACTGGTGTACCTAAATGCTGGCTAACATGAAAATCCAGTTGATAGATTACAAACAGGTAAGAAAGAGAAACTTCGGATTTGCATCTATTCTGTGTAGTTTTTTCTTTGAGTGGGTTCAAGGCTTGAGCCCTAGAGTAGAGATCATTCCACATTGACCGCTCGATCTAGCCATGTCACGGTGGACCGATGTGATGAGGAGGCTAGGAGGTGGTAGGGTGCCAACCCCCTACAATGATGAGTTTTTTTTCTGGTGGCATCGACGGGTCATAGCCATTGACAACTACTCTTATGTTGGGATCAACTACATAGGGGATCCAGATATTCCTTTGCCACCAGGCTCCGCCTATGCTGATATTGGTAAGAAAAGTTTTTATATATTTCATTTTTTGGTGTTTTCTCAAGAAGAATAAAAAAACGCAATTTTTTTTGTATGGTATCAAGTATTAATAATTACTTTGTCATGCAGATGTAGGTCCATGATGACCATATGGATTCCCACAACATTGGCAGAGGATCCGAGGAGATGAGCATGTGGGAGGAGATGCAGAGAGAGTTTTGTAGAATGCACAGGAGAACTTGTCTCGATTGACGCACAGGTTTCCTATGGTTCAAGTGGAGGATCTGCCAGAGGCTATGCAGGGGAAGGTGGTGGGTGTGCCCCGTGAGTGGGTGTTACTCTTCCGGCATATCACAAACACCATATTGTGTTATCATGATACACATCTAGTGCCACAGGCATAGATTCCATGGTCATATATATACTAGCCATATATGTATTTTGAGGGTGTGAGAACCATTTTGTACTATGACACCATATTTTGAAAAGATGAAATATAAAAATTTTGGTCCTCGGATTTACTTATATATGTTACAATGTGTACATGCATGAATGTGTTTTCCTTACTTTAATTATGCGACAAATGCCAATCTAAAAAAAAATATCATATGCATTGGATACATGATTAGAACTTCGAGGTATGTGATTATAAGTAAGAAAATCAAAGTATCGTTCCAAAAGTCCTACCTGTAGGAATCGTCAGAGTAGAGTAGGGTATCGTGCACGGTAACTGTCATTTAATTGACATATGACTAACTGGGAGTCCAGGACAACCTCTAAATATCAAACACCATGTGAAATGGCGTCATGTAATAGTTCTATAAAGACGCTATACCCAGCCACATTATTCATTGATGGCTCCAGAGGAACGCCACCTGAAGACACCAGTTGACCCTCATGTGAGTAAATGACCCAAGTGGTGTAAGCCATGTTCCATGTATGACGACTAGCACCATCTGTGAATCCTAAGTAAACTGAAGACTACATTGACATCTTCCAACCAAGGGAAAACTTGATAAGTAAGCCAATGACACAAAGGAAAATATGTATATACACTAAGATACAATAGTATACAAAAAGTCACGCCCAAGATTGAGGGCTCAAGTGTAATATATTTTAAGGTAGAGCCCATTTATAGGCTCATCCAACATATTCCCTTCATAATCCTCCAATTCATAGGCACCTTTCTCTATAACACGTCGCACAATATAAGGATCGTGCCACATGGGGTTGAACTTTCATGCCCCCAATGGTTCTTTGGCTTGGTCATACAGGAGAACCAATTCACCCTCATCGTACTGTCAAGGATAGAAAGACCTATCATACTGAACCTTAACACATCGTTTATTCACTTCGATAGTCATAGAGGCATCTCACTGCTACTCATCTAGACGCTCTAGCTGCACAAGGCATTCTTCAAGATCGGATGTGTCAGGTAGGAGCTCAATTTCTAGTTTGAGGAAAGGGATTTCGCATTCAATTAGAAGGATCGAATCCATGTTGTATACTAACTGAAAAGGAGAAAAACTGGTGGAAGTCTTTACTGAGGTTCGATATGCCCAAAGTGAAGGGTAGAGCATTAAATGCCAGTCAGATTTACTCTAGCTGACAGGTTTTTGCAAGATGGTCTTGAGATATTTATTCACTGCCTCTACTTGTCCATTTTCCTGGGGACAATACGGGGAAGAATGACCATGCTTAAACCCCAGTTTTGATGCTAACTCCCTCATCATTTCATTCTAAAAGTGACTGCCATGATCAGTGACAATCTCCTTTGGGATTCTGAATTGGCCTATAATTTGGGTGAATACGAAGAATGTTGTCATCTTACCATTGGATTGGAAGGCATGGCCTATGCTCATTTAGTGAAGTAATCCACGGCCACAATAATATGTTGATGCCCCCCAGCCAAAGCTGGGTTACTCTCCATAAAATATACCCCCCACTTGGTGAAGGGACCGACGGTGATGACTGGGTGAAGAGGGGCTATATGCGAGCGCATTTTCCAAGAGAACGCCTAGAAAGGGTGACACTTCTTGACTGCTTCAACACAATCTTTAAAAATTAACGGCCAAAAATAATCAGCTCGCAAATTTTTTTGGGTTGTTGTAAGCCCGGATAGATGACCACCACAAGCCCCACTGTGACATTCATTGAGAACTGACTCATATTCCTCGTGATTCAAGCAACGACGCAAAATATTATCTACTCCTCGACGATACAAAGTGTCGCCGATGATAGGGTATTTTTTTGCTTGATGATGTATATGTCGTCGATCGTCCCTCGACGGATGTTGGGATAGCTTCAAGGTTTGAAGATAAATTAGAATGTCTCCATATCAAGGGTCCGAAGATGATATAAGGAAGATATGTTCATCTGTGAACAAATCTTCATGAATAATATCCTCATCTATTAGAGGGAAGTCTGATATCAACTCGGCAAAAACTAGCGATTTCTTAGACTTCATCGAAGCAAAATCAAGATCAAATTCTTGCAAAATAACAATCCACTTATTATATTTTCCCCCTATGATATGCTTGGTAAGGACGTATTGAAATGGATTTATATCTACAACTAAGGTAATTTTGCAAAGTAATATATAATGTTGTAATCTTTGAACTACGTGTACGGAAGCCAAGGCTAGCTTCTCTACGTGAGAGTATTTAAGTTCAGGACCGACTAAGTTTTGACTGCAATAGTAGAAAATGTGTTCATGGAGCTCATCATCCTCCTGAACCAGAACCATACCAACCATCCCTTCGGATGCGGCGATATAAAGAAAATAATCTCTATTGTAGTCTGGAGGCTTCAGAAGAGGTGTCGATACCAAGGATTTCTTAAGAGCATCGAAGGATTCCTGGGCTCTCTCATGCTATATAAATGGAGTATCCTTATTCAAAAGATGCATGAAACCCTTAGTTAAATTGGCATAGTTCACTATGAACCGACACAAGAAGTTAGTCTTCCCCTGTAAACCCTGAAGTTGTTGAATGTTGCACGGGAGAGGCAATCGAAGTATTCCCTCAACCTTCATAGGATCCACCATGATCCCAAACTAAGAATACTAAAATACGGCCAAACCTAACACAGAATATGCACTTGTGAAGGTTCAAATGGATGTGATAGTAATGACATCCCTCAAATACTAGTCGAAGGTGAGTGGAGGATCTACTCTCTTTCGAGAGTGAGCAGCGAGATCATCGAGGTAAACTTCGACAATATGATTGAGATCATGAAAACAAAAGGAGGTCATGGCACATTGGAAGGTTGCTCCACTATTTTTAAGGCCGAAAGACATTTTCTGATATGAAAAAGTACCCAAAGGACAAATAAACTTTGTCTTGTGTTGATCCTCGGGTTTGATTTGAATTTGATTATATCTTGAAAATCCATCCATAAAAGAAAAAAATTCACTTCTTGCGCACTCATTAAGAATATGGTCTATGAAAGGATTCAGGAAGTTTTCCTTAGGACAAACCTTGTTCAGGTCTCTAAAATCCATACATACGCGGATGGTTCCTTATTTCTTATTCATGGGAACGGGGTTGGACACCCATTCAGTCAAGGGAACTGGGTAGATGAAACCAACATTAAGTAGCTTCTCTACCTTTTCCTTAATAGCAGGGGCCTTTCTAAGATTAACAGCTCTAAGACGTTGTCAAACAGGTCTAGCATATGGATAATTCTTTATCTCATCGTATGACCAAGCAAACATGTCACTAAATTATTTCAAGAGATTGGTGTAGATCTGAATTTCTTCAGATGAACAATCTGCACTGATATATACATTCTCAATTTTTCTAGGAATTCAAGGGATGTTGATCCTGATGGTGGGAGAAATATTCCCCATGTTTACTTTGGCATAAACACCATGAGTATCTAGCGGAACCACAATGTGACCGACCATCTCACTCAAGGTAGATCTAAAGTCGTCATGTTCAATCCTAACAAGTTATGGGAGGAAATAGGAGCGATGATGCATATCGTCTCAAGGCCTATCGGGACCATACATGGCCTCTAATATGGCTTCATATGAAGGTAAAGTACTGTCAAGGAAATCATGTGAAGAAGATGATTGGGTGGCCCATACGGCCTCTAGAATGGGATCCTCCTTGTCTGTCTGCGAGGAGAAAGGATTTTGTTCAACAGTAGTGTTAAAAATATCTTGATACACAACCTCTGCTGCTGACAGTGGTGTTTCCATCCCAATGTGTGACTGACCTTCGCACAACATAGTAGGGGAAGGTAGGGTCCAAGGATCATTGAAATATGAAGTACAGAAAGGAACGGACCTCATCGACGACGAAGACCTACTAGAAATGTCATGAATGTGATGGATTGGTGCCACAAAATCAAGGCTACCCATGAGAAAGGAATACATTTCGACACCAACATCCTCGGTTTCCTTCTGATAATTATCGATCACTGGGATCAAAGGTCCAATTGATGCATTAGTACTAGCATGCACAAAGGAAGATTGATCAATCGTCATTATTTTGCCTTCGTGAGGAAAACATAAAGTGTGGAAAACAGACGACACGACCGCGGTCATGGCATAAGTCCAATTACGCCCTAGTAGTAAATTATAGTCAAGGGGTGCATCAACCACCTCAACATCAACCTCCACTGTCTTTCCACCTAACTGGACCGGAAAAGAGGGGAGGATTCCATGGGGTCAAAAAGAACGTCCATCAAATGCGGTCAACATAGTCATATATTGGGATAGATTCAGAGAGCCAATGGTTTTCCAACAGGTTAGGGACATCACGTGCGTTGCATCACCTTCATCAATTACAATGTGTTTGATGGTACATTTTGTGTACTTCACATGGATTTGAAAGGACACGTGGTAAGGTAAGTGAAGCTTAACATCTGTGACATCAAACTTAATAACATTTTAGCCACATAGGTTTAGAGCTCCTAAAGAAGATAACAAGGCATCCCTCTGTGAAGGACACATCTGGAGAACCTCCAAAACCAACATCGCACAAGGGTTTTGACCTAGATCTTTGACAATCGAATAGTTCTCGGCAGCTTTGGCATTAGGATTGTTGGAAGATATTTTTAGTACTCCTTTCGGAATATGAGGTAGAGCTTCCGACTTTTTGATCTGCAAGGGTGTTTCCAAAGGAGGGGGAGACTCTGGACCTGTAACAATTTGTGAAGAACTGTAATCATGATATTGAGTGGCTACATCAATCTAATACTTGACTGTATTAACACATAGACGGTCACCTTCATGTGTTGACGGGTTTTGAATCTCACTCGATGCATTTTCGATTTTGGAGGACCCTGAATCCATGTGTTGATTATGTGGAAACGGATTGGTCAGCACAACGAGAGGTTGTGATAATAGCCTCGAGGCTTCCTCAATATTGGGGAATAGGTGGGTAAGGTGATCATCTTTACAAAGTTTACAAGGAAACTTCACCTTCTGTTTTTATTTCTTGCCCTCACCAACGTTATTATTTGATCTATCACTGTTAGTGTCGTCCTTGGCTTTGTTAATATTTTTCCCACCCTTACGATTATTACCTCTTCCTTTCCTTCTATTCCCTCTTGGTTGTTGGTTACCATTTGGGTTGTCTGACGACTATACAGAATGCACATCCACCGATTGAGTGGGAGTGGAGGACAAAGTCGAAGCTTGTCCTACTACAGACTAGCTTAGAGACAAATCCTTCAACTGGTTCATCACCAAGTTTGTAGACTTAGCATTTTCAAAGCCTATGATGCCATCGACATGAGGCCCAGGATTTTGTCTAGGGTCATAATTCAACCACGGCGCATCAGGAATAATTTCATACAACATCCCATACTGAGCATATATGAGGTTCAGTTGTTGAGATTTGAAAATAGCTTCTTCCTCAGATGTTACTCTGGATGTAGAAACATCCTTTGAAATATAAGGCAATAAGGACTTAAGGAACCACTCCAATAGAAATTATGGAGGAATGTAGGCTTTAATCAACCTCTTATGTCTGTTCCACTCTTGGATATGTTCCAAGAGATGTGTGGCTTTATCTTGGCAGAAGGTCGACAAAAGTTCTATGTCGACACCATAACGAACCAACAACTAGAAGTGGTTTAGAAAGACCAAAATCATCTGATTAAAGTTTTTGTATGTTCTCTCGATAGCTCAATGTACCATTTCATGGAAATCCCCATGAGGATGCATTGAAATAGTCTCAAACAAATAGAATCGTCATTAAGAGAATTGGACTAGCACCAAAGATGAAAATTAGTAACATAATCACTCGGATTCTCACTAATATTTCCCTCAAATTTTGGAATGTCCAAAGGAAGCTTGGTGGGAACGGGAGGCCATGAAGGATCGTGACACACCGGTTCATTCATTAGTCTCAAAAAAATTGGTAGATTAAGTGTGGCCAAAAAAGGGATTCAGGGTTGCAGTGTCTGAGACCATGCTCCGGAGAAAGATTGGTGTTGAGGGATTGTAGGCCATCCTGAGTTCTAGTATATACCATGGCCCTGTCTAGTAGGATAATATCCTCCTTCAAACTGATTCATAAGAGTTTGTATGGGAACCATACCTGCAAAGATGACATAGTGAGGGTTATAAACATTGCCCCCATCTAGACAAGCTCCAAGATGGGGGTTTCCCACAATGTGAAATTGACTCACTCCGGGTGGAACTCTGAAGGATAGAGGTGGATTTGTCATGACAAATTAGTTTGTTAGAATCAGAATAGAGGAAGAACGGGGGAAGGATGGAATATGGGAAGTGTCTCATCTGCTCGGTTAAGTACTCCATCCAGGAGCATTGAGACTACGATTAGACACGGAAGAAAAAGGAGGTTGGCCTCCAACCGTAGGAGTCATTTGGGGAATATGAACTCCACCAAACGAGAGAGGAATATGCAAAGGATCCATGCCCCCAGGTCCAAAACTAGGATTTGCATTAGTCATTGGAATGGAGGATGAAATTTGAGACGTCATATTAGGTATACCAAAAGAAAAAGGGTTAGATACCTAAGGTATGGACTGAGAATTATATCCCGGCATACCAAACAAATACCTGAAAGGGTTCATTTGTATGGTTCGAGTAGAAACCACAGGTTGGGTAGGAGTAAGGACAAGAACCTCTGGCACAACAACCATAGAGGTTGAAGGAGTTGAAGGAATCCCACTAACCACATTAGGTATAGGATTTGATGGACTCCCTGTATCGTTTGGACTTGACTCAGTACCCATAAATGGATAATCACAAGTCTTGGAAGTGGAGATATATGTACCATGTCTATTAACTTTACGCCTTTTAGAAGGAAACTTCGGTAAAGACTCAAAATGTGGTGGTAACTTCAACAAACAACAAGACCTGCGAGGAGGCTGGTCTTGCTCCACAATGACTCAAGACTCGAGATATGAAACCAAATCTTAGGGCCAACTAACAATAAGAGAGCACACCAAAATAAATAAATAAAAGGCTAAATGCACACAAACAGGATATAGTAGCTGAAAAGGAGCCTCCCTCACTAGAGTAGGTATGCCTTGTCCAAGTGGGGCCTGAGACTCCCTTCAAAATATTGGAGGTATAAGAATCAGCTATAAGGACCCACATGGTATTAATAGTGCAGTCGGTCAGATCCCCCCAGAGAGGTAATCCTCCATAAATATTGTGTGTTTTTTGACCCTTATCTGACTCAGGGTACCTGCAAAATAACCCCTGCAAGTAACCTATGTGGCTACCTATGTCAATCAAATAGAGCCACCACAATATAACCAATGCACAGGCGAACAGTCGTAAGTTTGGTCCACTGTATGGGCAGGGTAAAAAAGCTCGAAATATTGAAAGCACTACGTCTCATGGAGGTAAAGGTACTAGAAAGACCCCCATATACGAATGAAACCACATAAATATATCTGACGCTAAGAAGGTATTAGAGAGATATCTCTGCAACCAACTTCGCAAAACCTCGTGCTTAACTCCAATGTGAGTGGAGACTCCTGACGTCACTAATTACACAATGGATTTTACCACTCCCTGGTTAGACACATATGTTTAGTTTAATATCCTCGGAGAATTTTACTCACAAAATCCTATTCCAAGGCCCTATATCATATGCTTGTTTGTGTACCCTGAGAGATAAAATCGTTTCTAATCAATTTTAGTTAATCAACATTACTTTTAATGGATTTTTTTTACTCAAGAGGTGTGGTCGTGAAATTGATGATATTATGACTCAGCATATGAAATATATATATATATAACAACACTGCTAAGTCCTACTATTAAATTATCAAGAGATGGTAAGATTTTAAATGCAACTTTCAATGCAATTTCTACAATTTCAAAAAAATACAATCTTTTCACATGTGTCAAGATCAATATTAAATAACAAAAGAGAAAATGCCATAATGAAAAATGAGAATTGTTTTTTGTATTTTCGATATAAAGAAAATAAAATGCAAGGACTGAATAACAGCTTCACATACAGACCCCACTGCAAGAAAAAAGAGACAATCCAAGAAGGATACCAAGAAGCAAACACTCAGACCAATGTGAAAGGACAACCAATGAAAAAGATGATAAGAAAGAATATTGCCCAAAAATTCAACAATAAGAAGGTTTCCTATGACTTTATAAGTACTTAACAGTTAGGAGAAAGACCTAAGAAGACTCAGCAACTAGCCAAACTCACCCAGCAAACACCAAAATCAGTCAGTAAGCCTAAAGAGTTGATGTACACGACTATTTAAGAAAAAATCATGTATGTATGCGCCCTACAGAAGGACAACTCACGTATGTATGCATATGTCAAGGGAAAAACTGCGTATATATAGTAAAACACTGTCAGGGCAAGGATTAAGCCAAGAAACTCAAATGCAAAGTAAAAATAGGTTGTCAAGCAATCAGGCGACAAGGAAATTCAAGCTAATAGAGAGTGTCAAGGAGAAAAACACTCCAAACCCCAAACATAAGATCAATCCCCAATATGGCTACCAATTATGTTACGAGGAAAATCTCTCTATGGCATGGGGTAAACCGCAATAGACGAAATGACACACATAAATCAACTCTAATCCCAAGTATGCTATATAAATGAAAATGCTAACAAGACAAGGTCAAGAGCCTACCTCATCTGGACGTTCGATGAAGACCATCGTTGAGCATGAAACTCAAAGCTATATACCTACAACTTGTCCTCAACAACCAAGATACACAATCATATAGTGATAATATATAATGTTAGCATATAAATTAGTATAATCCATTAACATACATGACAAATATGCCCATGGAATAATAATTCAAATATTTGCAAGATATCAATTGGATGAGAAAAGATTATTTCTATTAAAATAATCAAAAGAAGTATATAGGTGACAAACTTCTTTGTTGGCACTTCTTGGAACCGAGAAACCATGTCCCTCCAACCGGGCCTCCACCACTTCAATCCACCACCAAGGTCAAGCTCATATAAAGGAAACAATGTGGTTCTCCATCATAAATAAGGAATATCTTGGGGGCTGAACAATGAGTTCAAACTTTCAAGGATAAAGGGATGCATACTCAATATGAAGTGAAATTTCTCCATAGTATCTTTGCTCTCAAAAGTTGAATTCTCTCCCTTTCCAAGGCTTGGATATGGCTCAATTTATAGCCTTCAAATGGAACTAAAGGGCCGAGTTGGATCGTTTCCAGTATATGGAAGGTCAAGGATCATGGATCCCGTGACGTGACATGGAAACCCGACATAATTTTTAATTTTGAGCACCAAAATCGATGTACGCGGGCTGTAGTGGAGCAACCTGTGTATATGCTTGTTATATAACTAGTAGGGCGTGTATATGTGGAAAAATGTGTTTTTTTTACTCTGGAAGGTTAAAAAGGAGACTTCAAGTCTGCATAGGGAAATGGAAAGGCCATCCAAGAGAGTTGCATGGGGTGAGGCAAAATTTGCTATAACATGTTTCCCTGATGACTCATGTACTTGAAACTTCTAATCATGTTTTCTACTCAGATGTTGAAGGAGGACCTGAATGGGAGCAGGTCACGTAGACAGAAATTAATTATTTGTCGAAGAATAACACTTGGGACATGCTTCCCCAACTATGAGGAAATAAAATTGTTAAGTGTTGATGGGTCTACTAAAACAAATTTACCTCTGAAGGTATTGTTAAGTGACATTAAGCATGCCTAGTTGCGAAAGGATTTTCTCAACAATAAGGTATCGACTACACTGAAATATTTGACCATGTCACAAAGATGAACTATGCTTGACTAATTCTTTACCTTGTTGCTCGTTTTGGATGGAAAATCCATCAGATGGATGTCAAGAGTGCATTTTTTCATGGAGACTTATCTAAAGAAATTTTCATGGAACAACCACTTGGTTTTGTGTCGAATTATGCCTTGGTTTTTCGACTCAAGAAGTTGCTTTTGGTTTGAAACAGGCTCCTTGATCCTAGTATGCTAAGATCGACGATTTCCTTCTTTGACTTGGTTTCACACATTGTGAATCTAATCACAGCTTGTATGTACTCCATACCCATGGAGACACCTTGGTTGTTGTTGTATATGTAGATGACTTACTCATTACTAGCAATAATAATGATCTCATCCTTAGATTGAAGAAACAACTAGATGACTCCTTTGACATGACAGATCTTGGTACTCTACATTATTTTTGGGGTCTTCAAGTATTACCACTATGTGATGGATTTTTCATTTCTCAATATAAATATGTGATGGATCTATTGATTCTTTTTCAAATGGATAATTTCGAGCCATGTGCTACTCCTTTCCAATCTAGAGTAAAGCTTACCAAAACTTGTCAAACACCCACAATCGATGCTACACTTTATCGACAATTGGTAGGCAATATTATTTATCCTACTCATACTCGACCTGACATTTCATTTAATATTAGTGTGGTTTATTGGTTTTTGCATGACCCTAAAGAAAGCCACTAGAAACAAATCAAATGAATTGTCCGCTATCTCAAGGGTGCCACTCATTTTGGTATCAAGTATTGTTGAAGTTCAGATTCATTGATTGGATTCACCAACTCTTACTGGGTTGGAAACAGTGATGATCGAAATTCCACTTATGGCTATGTTTTTCACTTTAGCACTGAATCGTTGGTGTGGTTGTGCAAGAAATAGAAGGTAGTCTCTTTATCGACTACAGAAGAAGAATATCATGGCAACATTCAAGCAGGTACCGAAGTAGTATGGATCCACCAACTTTTGGGAGAACTTGGCCTTCCTATTCAGACCTCGACTACAATCTACTGTGATAACCATAGTTCTATACAGGTTGTTGATAATCCTATTTCCCACAGTAAGATTAATCATGTTGAACTCCATGCTCATTATTTGAGACAGTTGGTTCATGAGAACATTGTCTCTCTTGAATATTGTAGAACAAATGATAATGTTGTTGATATATTCACCAAACCTTTAGCTGAATCTAGATATATCAAGCTCCATATGATTCTTGGGCTTCAAGAAGCTGTAATTATGGGGGGTGTCCTAATGATGTAATTTCACCTCCTAAATCTCCAAATACATGTGCTAATGGGGGGTGTTGGAACATCAAGAATTGATGGTTCATCACACATATCCTAGGTTCAGTCAATTGAGAGATCAACCTACATCTAGATATAGTCGGTCGGGTGATTGACCAACACACTACATCAATCTCTCAATTAGTCGACGTTCATGTCGGTCGGACAATTGACCAGGGGTCGAAGATATTCTGGCGATGGATCGACCAACCCAACAATCTACAAAAAGTCGGATGGATAGTCGGTCGGGTCGACCATCCTTGTCAATCGGACTCGACAGCATGGATTTGACGGAGTCAACTCTAACAACCAGTGGTTACATGTGGACAAGATCTTCTAGATTCCATGGAAGTTGGTTAGATACTGAGGCAATAAATAACAGACCCCTTGTGTCATTATTATCATGTCAATCACGTGATTGAGTTGATGTCATATGGACATATCAAGGTCCAATATGCATTGTAATGATCTAATGACAATGTGCTTTTCTTAAGTGTTTTAACAATGTCTTTAGACATCACCTCTGTCTTCAAAATTTTGATTCCTCTTCGATTATCTACAGAAGTGTTTATCTATTTTTGTCATTGTTTCCACCCCTTTCCCCAACAAGGGAACTAGTAACTATGGAATCTATCACTAGTATACCAAGGACTGTAAGGAAACATGATTCAATCATGGTAATAGTTTATAAATTAACTAAAGTTTCTTATTTCATTCTAGTCCAATCCACACATAAGGAATATGACATAGAAAATATCTTTATAAAAGTGGTAATCAGATTGCATGGGATACCCAAGTCAATCATTTACGATAGGGACACAATGTTCACCTCAAAATTTTGGAAGAATCTCTTTGAGGAATTGGGCACACAATTAAATTTTAGCACAACATGGCATCCATATTTTATTGGATAGACTAAAAGAGTAAACTAGGTAATCAAGGGCATGCTCCACATGTATGTAATGGACAAACCATCCAAGAGATAAGATTATATCCACTGAGAGGAATTTTCATACTATAGTAGGCATCATGAATCCTTGAGTATGAGCTTATTCAAAGTTTTGTATGGTATAAGATGCAACACTCTAGTAATATGGGATAATTCCATGGACAAAACTACACTTGGGCCATAATTGTTTAAGGAAATGGAATAACATGTTAATAAAATGAAGCAACATTTGAAGTCAACCCAATATAGACATCACAACTATGCAAATAAGAATAATTTTTTTAAGGAATTAAATGTTGGGGATCATGTTTTCTTAACAGTAAAACCAAAGAAGATTTCCTTGAAACTTGGGAGTGTGCCAAGATAGTACCCATATATTGTGTACTTTTTGAAATCCTAGATAGGATGGGACCAATTGCATACAAACTTTCATTACCTAGTAATAGTAGAGCTCATAATGTATTTCATAATTTCATGCTAAAGAAATATGTGCATGATCTTAGCCATCTAATTGATTGTGTATTCATGTTTCAGAAGAGTAAAACCAAAGAAGAGTTCCTTGAAACTTGGGAGTGTGCCAAGATAGCACCCAAATATTGTGTGTTGTTTGAAATCCTAGATAGGATAGGACCAATCGCATACAAATTTTCATTACATATTAATATTATATCTCATAATGTATTTAATAATTTCATGCTAAATAAATATGTGCATGATCCTAACCATTTAATTGATTGTGTGTTCATGTTTCCTAAGGGTAAAACCAAAAAAGAGTTCCTTGAAACTTGGGAGTGTGCCAAGCTAACACCTAGATATTGTGAACTGTTTGAAATCCTAGATAGGATAGGACCAATTACATACAAATTTTCAATACCTACTAATATTAGAGCTCATAATGCATTTCATATTTTCATGCTAAATAAATATGTGCATGATCCTAACTCTCTAATTGATTGTGTATTGATGTAGATGGCACCATAGGGAGAATTCTAGGGAAGGCCACTATGCATCCTAGATAAGAAAGTTGTGTTACTCCAAAAAGAGCCATCAGTTAGGTAAAGGTGTAGTGGAAGCACTATGGAACAAATGAGGCTATATGGAAGACAAAGGATTCCATGATGGAGGATAATCCATATTTATTCTAATCAGATAACACATCAAAATCTGGTTTATTTCAAAGGGGAAGGGAATGTAATACCCTGATTTTGGCTATAAAATATAACTGATCATGTAAATAAATAATGTTGTTGTTATTTATTTTTATATTGTTTTAATCCATGTAAACTAAATTGAATACACATTATATAAATATATTGTATATATTCCTAGTCTTGAGGTAAAGACCAAGGTGCCCAACTATAGAATAATAAATTTTAGACTTTGTGTTTTTTTAAAGTTGTTCTTTAATCCAATATATAAAGTTATTATATTGCAAAATTAGAAAAAATATTAAATACAATAAAATGTGCACATGGTAAAGAATACTACGAGCACAAGGAGGTTATGAATGAGTAAGAGGGAAGATACGGAGTGGAAAATGAGACATAATTTCTCCAGTCAAAGGTATCTATGAATTTTTATCCATGGTTATTGAATTAGTAAAGCACTTTTAATATACCTCCACTTGTCTTCAAGTGCACATATGCAACAACAAAAAAATCCGCGACTTGTCTCCCGATGATTGTTGTACTCCTAGTATTCCTCTACTTGTCTTCAAATGGGCATATGTGACAAAAATAATCCATAACTTATTTTTATTGAAATCAGTGGAATACTCACAATATTTCTCTATTTGTATTTAAGTGGGGATGATACTTTTACATTAACAATTCAAAATACAACTCGACTCTCACAAATAGGATATGGGTATGTTACATAATGGACTTATTTTTATAATATAATACATTTCACACTTATGTAACAAACATTATGAGATGAAAACTTATGTTAGATTATTAGTAATCATTACCATGCTATGTGTGTGAGAGAAAACATTTGTGATAATTCAAGATAATTTTTTGTTGTTTTCTATTTAAACAAACTTTGAAATAAGTTGTTCTTTTTTATTATAAATTTGTTAAAAGATTTTTTTTCATTTTGAATTTAAATAAATATTTGTAGATATGTATATTTTAAAATAAATGATTGAAATTGGGAATAAAGGGATTGTTTTTTGGAATTCTCAAGTTTATGGATATTGATTAGATCATGTACAATTTTATTTTGTGCATAGTTATTACCAATACTACACAAATTAAAATCAATAACAGTGAGGCCACAAGGGCACATCACCAGTGAGTCTACGCTCACATAATCTGTGTTAATTGTTTATTAGTGTAAATCAATTACATATATATAGCACAAGGTGTTCACAACAACCTTGAACTAACCTCCTACAAAGGTGGATTTGAAACCACTAGCAAACCTTAAATTGGACAGGCACACAACAACCCACAACCACTTAGTTACGTAGATACTAATTTCTACATTATTCCAACACTCCCCCTTAATGGAGAAATGGATTTTCTACCAAACATAACAGAGCAGAACATAACATGTTTGCTGGTCTCAGTCTCAGCTAAGCTTACAAATTAACAATTTCATCTTAACCTTTCTTGATCT
>SNQJ01S0177051.1:34380-50264 GCA_010110895.2 Picea sitchensis | reverse complement strand
CTGATTTAAAATCAGCTATTTTAGGGGTTTTCCTGATTATGGCCATTCATATTGTAGAGTAGATATCTTTTGACAGAGTGCCCAAATTTCCACCAAGCCATTGCTAGTAGATGCAGAGTGGCTACAACATTTCATAATTGGTGTCATAATAGAGATTTCGATCAATATTGAGGGAGTTGTGGTCGTTTCAAATTTGTCACTTCAAAACCCTAGCCACACAAAGGACCTCCATTGAAAAGTAGGCTATTTCTGCTTGGATTCTAGATCTTTTTAGGCTAGAGGCGTGTTCCAAAGTATTTAAATAATGCATAGATTTGTCATTTAGCAGGTAAACCTGCAATTGGGGAAGAATATACAGAAAACACAAGTGGAGTCAATTTGTTGGACACCCTTCTAACCTCTGTTGCTACCCTTTTGAGTAGTGCTGCATAAGAGAGCACCTGTATATGGAATCTTACTTTCACGTACCCTTGGGTATATAGGAAGTCCCCTAGGTGCACTTGAAACCAACGTTAATAAAACTATCGTCTATCTTGTTGCCATAGTACATTGAGAACAACACTTGGGGAGATCACTCTCTAGTACCTAGGAATTGGGTAGTACGGATAAGGGTACAGTCTATCCTTAGTTAATGCCATGAAAGATTGGCTCAAGTACTATTGTTGGAAACCTACACGCATATCAGAGAGCTATAGCACCGAACATTCCTTTGTCCTTAGGAACCTACAAACCCTAGCCATTGTAGAATGAGAGACCTACCAAAAGACTCCTTGTATGATACTGATCACTTGGTATAACACCCTGGTCATTTTTTTGTGGTGAACCCCAAGGCCTATGCAGTTCACTCAGGATTCTCGGGTCAGGGATCCAGATTCTCAGGTCAACAAGATGGAAAGTTGGTAGAACAACTAAACTAAAATATGAAAAAGATTGAAGGTGTGGACTCCAAGTTTGACGTCCTCTCATTTGAATTTCAAGAAATCAAACAAAAACTTGATGATACTAGAGTAACTAAAAATCAATTGGCAACACTTTTAAAGGGAAAAGGCCCTCAGTTGGACTTGCTAGAGTAGCTAAAAGGGAATGAATCTTCCAATGGAGGAGGATATTGCCTAGAGCCACCCTTTCATGATCATCATAGAAATTGACCACCCTTTCAAGATAACTATATGGGGCATGTAAAACTTTTAATAGCCAACAAACTATGATAACTTAGCCAATAGATTTTAACCCAGAAATTAATTTCAACACAGAAATGTAAATCTGATCTATGTTAAGATTATACCAGCTGAGTATACATACATGCACAGCGGAAAAAATAAAACCAATCACACACAATGACACAGTAGATACCCTGGAAACCCCAGTGTGGGGAAAACCAGCTAAAAGGGGAGCTTTATTAGGATTTCTGAGAGAAGGTACAACAACAAATATTAACCAGAAAATTCTTACAGTACAGTAGAAGGACTTTGCTCAGATTTGGGCCAGCAAGACAAGTGCTGTTCATCCCAGCTTCCTCCAGCCTGTATGGCCTCCTCCTGGCTGTCTTGTACGGCCTGTTATGGCCTCTTCTGATGGCTGTACAAAGCTGCTGTGTGTAGCCTCAAACTGCTGCTCCAAAACCCTCTGGTTTGGCCTTCTTCCCTCAGCTCAAATGCCCAGAAATCAGCTTCACTGTTGCTGCTGTATATGGCCCTGAGTATGGGATGTCTCTGCTGCACAGTACGGCCTGTAGATGGCCTCCATTGAGTGCCCTAAACCAGCCCAGAAATCACCTCGAACAACAACTCCTCTCTGCCTTCTCTCAGCCTTGCTCCCACTCTTCTCTTGCTCACCAAATGACTGAAATGAGTTGCCCAACACCCTCAGCCTCTCCTATACCCAGCCTCCCCTCATTTGCTACGTTGGGATTAGCACCCTGCAAAAGCTTCAAGGGTCCAGATTGAGGTACCTCCTCTCTCTGGACCCCACACAACACTAAAGGGTTCATTGCTCTAGGCAGGGCCCCACCCAGCACTAAGGCTGAGTGCCCCCCTTGACAGGGCTACAGAAACCACCAACAACAAATTTTGTGGCTGAATTTCCTAAGTAAAACTTAGGCTAATCTGATAAGGCTGATATAGGTTAATTTAATGTCCCATGCATGCCTTGGGAACTAGGCAAGTGGGAACACCTTTTGCTGCTACAAAAAATTAACACTCCCTCTTAGCGAGGAAGGTGTTCTGTACAACCCCAAACTTGTCCCTGAAGTAGACAAATTTTCCTTTCACCAAAGGCTTCGTGAGTATGTCTTCAATTTTCTCACCGGTTGGCACATATTGTAGCTTTATAGAACCTTTCTGCACGCAGTCCCGAATGAATTGGTACCTTATCTCAATGTGTTTGGACCTATCATGTAACACCGGATTTTCAGAGAGCTTGATGCAGCTCTGATTATCACAGTGAATCACTGTTGTGTCCAACACTTGATCAAACAAGCCCATGAGTAGCTTTCGAAGCCAAATGGCCTCACATGATGCCAAGCTGACTACCATGTACTTAGCCTCGGCAGAGCTCAAAGCAATTGATTTCTGCTTCCTGCTGAACTAGGAAATAGCCCCCGAACCCAAGCTGAAACAACAACTTGATGTGCTCTTCCTGTCCACACTGTTGCCTGCCCAAGGACCAATCTGCATCTGAATAACCCACAAGCTTCACTCCATATCCTTGGATATAACTCAATCCAAACTCGACTCTCCCACGCAGATATCTCAACACATGTTTTGCTGCCAGCTAGTGTACACACTTAGGCTCTGCCATGAATTGACCGAGTGTGTTGACAAGAAAACACAAATCTGGTCTAGTGTTAACCATATACATAAGAGAGCCAATGAGCTGCTTGTAAAGAGTGGGATCCACTCTTGCTGACTTGGAAGCATCTATCTTCTTCCAGTTAGTAACCATGGGTGTTGCCATAGGCCTACAATTTTGCATGCCAAACCGCTTCAAGATCTCCACAACATATTTTCCTTGTCTAAGGAAAATCTACCCATCCTTTAGCCACACCTCCAAACCAAGAAAATAATGCATTAGCCCCCAGTCCTTCATCTCAAACTCAACAGCAAGATCCCTCTTGCAATCTGCTATGAGCTTCTCTGACCCTGTCAAGAATAAGTCATCGACATATAGTACAAGAATGAGTGGCTCCCCTCCAACCAAGATGTAGTAGAGGTTGGAGTCAGCCTTGTTATTATGCAATTTGTACTTGCCCAAAAGCCAAAGGCAAGTGAACAATAAATTGGCGTAATAGAAGGTTGTCCTATCATTGTCACCTAAACAAGACACCTCTTTCTCTTTAGGGGTAGTACCCCAGGGGAGATGTCCCAGGTGACCTGAGGGTTTGAGAAGGCTAATGTAAGAGTATCTAAGAAAGTCCCACCCAAGGTCACTCTGATCAGAAAGTCCCAAAGGTTTTAATAAGATGAAGCAAAGTATTATTTAAGTGTACCTGCCCAGAACAAGACAACAAGAAAAATACTATTTGCAAGTACCAATTGATGTTAGTGCTTCATAAAACCATAGACTTTGATAAAAAGCAAAAGCTGATATAGAAGATGAAGCAACATAAATATTTATAACAACAATGTATATATAGTAATGGCTTCACAATTATGCCTCAATAAAGCTTCAATAATGACCAAAAATGATAACCTAAACTTGGCAAAATGCTAGTATTTGTCAGAAGCAATGAAGGCAATGTAAAATCAGCTTTAAAACTTGATTTTAAGGTGATTTTGCTGCGGTTGTAGATGGCTGTAGCAATATTTTGCAACATTAGCAAGATAGTTAGTAGGTTAGTCCAATCCAAGGTTGAAATGGTTAGTAAAGATCTTGAAGTAGATAGTTTAAATGTTGTTTTAGTCAATGATCTAGCAGCCAGGTGAACTAGTGCCTTTAGGGTGAAATGGAGTCCTCTTCTTCGTGACATTTAGGAAACAAATGATGATGGGTGAGCTAAAGAGAAGAGGAGGGATGGTTGAGGTGTTAGTAACCTAAGGCCTCAATCATCCCAAACCCTAGAAGGAAAAAAAGTTGCTAGGAATTAGGTAACCCTAGGCCCTAGCGTTTTGCTTCTTCTTTAGGTCAAGTTTGAAATAAAATATGAAAGCTTAATGAAGCAATAATACTAGAGTGCTACTTAGGTAGGGCTCTAGTATATCCTCAAGGGAGGTGTCTTCTAGCAAAATCAAGTAGGTGAAGGAGTTGATAGAGAAGGACAATAACATGTGCTTTCTCCTAGGGTTTCACACTAGCAATTTCATAATCTTATAAATGAATAGTAAAATATACCATAGCATTCCAAAACAAAGAAGGGATTACTTGATTTTACTTACATTCCCCAAGAATAATCTAGTCACAAACTCTAGTTGAAGACTTTCCACAATGAAAAAAATGCCAAAATACACCAATAAGCTCCCTCAGAGTTTAGCACCATGAGTTCTAAGCCAATATAAGCCTTAAAAGGAAATTTTGAATTTCCAGACCTCCTTGAGTGAAATATGATGAAAATATAAGAGATTTTTCCCCTTGTTTATACTAATGCAAATGACCTTTAATTTTTGGGTCAAAAAGGTCGAGATTGTCAGTTATATGTAATATCCAGGTTTTACATAAAATTGACAATAAAAGCCCTAATTTATCTTTTGGGGTGGCGTGCCCTTCCTAGGTGTTGGGCCCCTCTTGGAATGGAGCTCAAGGTGAAGCGTTGGGCTCAAAACCCCTCGGCTGCCACCGGTGCCAATGGCTTAGGTCCTCATGCCTAAAACCCCCATTTGGATGATGGCGTCCAGAGGCTCCAAAAGAGATGGCGTCGAGGGGGCCTTCCAGGGTGATCATGGTGGGAGAGGGGCAAGATCATAGGTCGAACACTTAGAAAGTGCCTCGGTGGGTGATCATCCCTTTTCTCACAGTGCAAGCCTCTGATATCCCTACGCCCTTGGGCGGGAACTCCAACATCCATGCAGTGGGATTTTAGCTCCATGGAGGTCCGAGGCTAATCATCTCCCATATGTACACATGTGCGTCGGGAGCGCTGGGTCACAGAGCAACAACAAATGCATGCACTTGGGCTCCTGCGTCGCATGGGGATCATAGCAATGCCAATCACATCTAATATCAAGGTGCAAACATGTGCATCAAATCCCTCCTTTACCCAGACAAATGCTCCAAGATGTTATGCTATTTAACAAACCAGAAGTTTGGAGAGGGTCTTAGGATGTCCCAATAGGACATCCTCATGATTTTGGGTGTTTCCCAGTAGAAGACCAATCTAGGTCATGTATAAATGCATAGGATAGTGTAGGGGATATTTGGGCAAGGGTCTGCGGTGACTAGGTGTCTTCCCTGTGGAATTTGTAAGTATTTGCACATATCATGGATACAATTGTTTCCTAGCCCATTCAATGCCTTTTACTCTTTGTCTTATTTGCTTTTTCTTTCCAAGAGAATGGTTGGAGGACACTATCCTGGCATGGTGATGCAGTGGTGGCCAGTTACCCTGGCATTTCAAGTAGATGAGAATGTTGGCTCATGAAGAGACCCCCTTTCTCTGGCTATACCACCAAGAGAACTACAGCATTAAATGAATAGTAGTGTCATACCTTTAGATGCCCATGGACCTAATAAGTAGGCTCATGATGAGACCTCCTATCCACCAACTAGGTCTTGAGTTTTATTTTTATTTTATAGGTCCCCTTTTCATACTAAGAAGCCTTTTAAATTTTAATACTTTCGAGGATGATACACAGTGAAACAAAGGTTTCATCTTAGTTTTACACAACTTTGCTAGCTACTTTTACCCTCTAGGCCTTTAGCCACACGTTTCCCACAAGGAGGGGTACAACCCTTACTAGCTTGGAAAACCCAATGCTTGAACCATTAGAGGGGATGGGTAAGGAGGAAGAATGATGAAAAGTGATAAGTATGGAAGGAATGAATGATGACCTTTCATAGACCCACACCCAGTGGCAGCATCATCCCTAAAGGAACCAACTTACTAGAGACACTGTCATCTCCAGGTATGGACAAGTTAAAGGCATATTTCCAAGCAAGCGTCATGAAACAAAAGAGAATTATGTGCACATATTCAAAGGTTCTGATGTTCTGAGTGACACATACCATGATGCACGGGGTTTGGTTACCTCATGGAGCAAGACCCACTAGCTGTTACAGGTACTAGGCCACGATGGGATGGATCTTCTTTACTATATATAGGCTTGAAAGAAAGAAAGAAGATGGAGCCTTCGAGGCCAGGACTCAAGCAATATATGGCTCTCGGTACTCCATGTGTGGGACCATGTGGGCCTCGAGACATAATCTCATATCCCTAGGCTAGGGGATGCCCATGCCTCTCACTCTTTTGAAGCCCATCCCAAGCAAATGGTGTGATCTGTTGTGCATGCGTGGTGCTTACTTGAAACCCATAAGCTCTCTTCTTTGCAAACATATAAGATGCCCTCTGGGTGCACCTCAAGCCCTTTTGGTTTGTGGCTCTATAATATATCTCCTCCTCTATCCTCCACATTAGGCGTTAATGTGACCTCCATCGGTGGATGCATAATCCCAACTCAACTCTGATGGATATCATGGATACGATGCAGAAGAATATCTACATCATGGGTTGCAGAGAAATGTCTCAGGGGTCAATGCCCTCCTGCACATTGAGGAATCCTTAGCCTAGAGACTTTGAACTTGTCCCACATTGCCATCGCTTCAATGTGATTATATATAGATCCACCTAGAATGACAATGATTTCCCCTGCAGTGGGGCTGTCTCCATACATCATTCTTTATGATGGAAGAATACTCCTCCATAATGGCATCTCTCCATACATGTTTGCTCGGATGCCTCCTGAAGTTGGAAGGCTCGACCTCTATCAATTTGCTCATAAGATCCATGGCTTGGGAGGCATTTCTGTGTGCTCTCCCTGGCCCGTGTCCTTGGAGCATCCACTTGCTCTTGAGCCTCTCTCAATGTGCGCTCAGCTTCGACCTCCTCCTACTAGAGGACTTATCCGGAGTAAATTGAACATCTTGCTCCTCATGCTGCTCACGCTGCACACCCTACTCACTCTTTTGTTGATGCTGTTGTCCAACCTGCATAGAAATCTGGGGACATGTAGTCTATAATGGCTATATAGCCTCCTCCTTAGGAGCACTTTGCTCGGCTACTGCTCATCAACTGGCATTTGTCCACAGGACTTCTTGAAATCCTTGTCCTCAGATCTCACGTCCCTCCTAACCACTGTCCTCCTTAGTGCATAAATGTAGACCCTATAGGCCTTGGAGGTCTTGCTATAACCAACAAGGATGCCCTTCTCTACAGTAGGCTCAAACTTGGTCCTCCTTTATGCTGAGGAAACCAAAGATGCATATGTGACCAATCTTTGGTCTCTTCCCCATGAAGGCCTGTGAGGACATCCTCCCCAATACCTTGCTTTGTAACCACGTTGCAGATGGGCCTACAGTGTTGCATGTAGCCCATAGAAACATGGGAAGATCTTGATCATGCACCATAGTCTTTGTTGCCCCAACTATCAACCTGTTCTTCCTCTCCGAGACTCCATTATGCACTCTTGGTGGATTATATCTGAGATAGTCAACTCCCTCACCAATCCCAAGAATTGCATAGAACTTGAAGGCCTCAAGGTATTACTTACCTCCATTAATACGATCTGAGTACCTTGATCTTCGTGCATGCAGTTTACTACAGGCTTTGAACTCTTGGAACTGGTGAAGACCTCCTTAGTCTTCATAAAATAGATCCAGTCTTCCTAGAATAATCGTCAATAAAGGAGACATAGTAGTTGAATCCTCCAATAGACACTGTTGACATGGGACTACAAACATTCGAATGGATCAAATCCAAAATCCCAACTGAGGAAACCCTAAGGCAACTGACCTAACATGATCCATGTAGACTTATTACAATATTAACCCACGCAGGGGTGCGGTAATCCCGCTTACAAAATTTGTGCTGGAGGCAAAAATTGCCTAGTAGAACCAAACTGTCTTCGACATACCAGCATCTGATGATGCATTACTTCATGGCACATGGAGTTGACCCCCTAGTTGAGTAGGCGGTCAACAGGACCACAAACTTTCGAATGGATCAAATCCAAAATCCCTTTGGACCTGCTGTCACTGCTAGGAAAGGCTGTCTTGACGTACTTGCCCAAAGCACACCCCTTGCACACACCATGCTGATTAGAACTGAACTCTGGAATCCCAGTCACGGCCTCCCTCAGCACCTTGAGTGCTCCATTAAGTAAATGAGTCATCCTCCTATGCCAAAGCTCCCCCAAATCTTGGCCACTGCTGCTGCTACTAACCAACGCACAGGCTGGTTCAAATTGCAGCTTGTACAGTTTGTCCTTCCTTACTCCCAACACTTTCCCCATGCTAGCGTTGGATCCCTTGGGATGTATGAGTACTCTTCCATCCCAGAAAGTGATCTCATATCCCTTATCTTCTAAGGCTAAAACAAAAATCAGATTTTTAGTCAAACCAGGAACAAACAAAACATCATTAATTGACAAAGGCTTACCAGACTCCCTCTGAAACGTCACGGTTCCACTGCCTGCTGGCCTGTACTTGGCATTATTTCCAAGCACAATGTTGAAGTTGGCATTGTACTCCCTTAAGTTGCTGAAGTACTCATGCACCCCTGTCACGTGGCATGAAACACCACTATTAATGTACCATGTACTAGTGACCATGGAGGTGGATTGACACACTAAGAGTGAAAATTCTTCCTCAAATCTCGCTGCAAATGCATCCATATCAGCTGTGGCAGCCATCTGCTTCTTGGGTTTTCCCTTCTTCTTGTTGGGACATTGACTGGCAAAATGCCCAAGCTGATGGCAAGCAAAGCGTTTGACTTTGCTGGTGTCAAACTTCTTCTTGCTGCCCTGTTTTGAAGAAGTTCCTTCAACTGAATACTTCTTGCTCTTCCCCTTGCTCTTTGCTACCAAAGCAAGGTCGTCTTCATCTTCAGATTTCTTTTTCTACTCTCCACGTTGAGACCCCTCCCGGATCTCTTCTTGAGTAAAGTCATCCCACAACTTGTTCCAAGTGGGCATCTTCTCTCTGCCCACTACACACTTGACAAATACATCCCATTGTTTGCCAAAGCCAGTCAAGGCTATACGTACCAACTCTTCTTTAGGAATAATATCTCCTACTGTTGCTAGCTCATCTCTGACTTGTGTGAGCCTAGTGAGGTAGGATGTCACACCTTCACCCCTTGCCATCTTGGTGGCATGTAACTTGTCCCTGAGAGCCATCTTCTGGTTCTGGTTGTCACTCTGATATAGTTTGGTCAGAGCATCCCACATTCTTTTGTTGTTTTCTTCTCATCCAAATGTGGAATAAGATGGTCCTTGACACCATCCTGCAGTATCCTCTATGCCCTGGCTTCTTTCACCTCATGGAGGTCCAAGGCAATTGGATTATGGACTGGTACAGGAACTACTGTGCTGACATAAGACCACAACTTGTTCTCCTTGAGCACAACTGTAATTCTGACCTTCCATTGAAGATAGTTTGAGCCCCCCTCAAGCCTATCCTCATACCTCACACTAGTAGCCATGAAAGCCCTGATTCTGGGCTGCTGTAACCTTCGGAAAAACTGCATAAACAATCCTGAGACTTGAACCTGTGACCTGTGTGCTAATATGAGGCACAACTTTGATACCATGTAAAACTTTTAATACCCAGTAAACTATGATAACTCAGCCAATAGATTTTAACCCAAAAATTAATTTCAACACAGAAATGTAAATCTGATCTATGCTAAGATTATACCAGCTGAGTATACATGCATGCACAATGGAAAAAATAAAACCAATCACACACAATGACATAGTAGATACCCTGGAAACCCCAGTGTGGGGAAAACCAGCTAAGAGAGGAGCTTTATCAGGCTTTATGAGAGAAGGTACAAGGACAAATATTAACCAGAAAATTCTTACAGTACAGTAGAAGGATTTTGCTCAGATTTGGGCCAGCAAAACAAGTGCTATTCAACCCAGCATCCTCCAGCCTATATGGCCTCCTTCTGGCTGTCTTGTACGACCTGTTATGGCCTCTTCTGATGGCTGTACAAAGCTGTTGTGTGCAGCCTCAAACTACTGCTCCAAAACCCTCTGGTTCAGCCTTCTTCCCTCAGCTCAAATGCCCATAAATCAGCTTCACTGTTGTCGCTGTATATGGCCCTGAGTATGGGTTGTCTCTACTGCACAGTGCGACCTGTAGATGGCCTCCACTGAGTGCCCAAAACCAGCCCAAAAATCGCCTCCAACAACAACTCCTCTTTGCCTTCTCTCAGCCTTGCTCCCACTCTTCTCTTGCTCACCAAATGACTGAAATGAGTTGCCCAACACCCTCAGCCTCCTCTATACCCAACCTCCCCTCATTTGCTGCCTTGGGATTAGTGCCCAACAAAAGCTTCAAGGGTTCAGATTGAGGCGCCTCCTTTCTCTGGACCCCACACAACACTAAAGGGTTCACTGCTCTAGGAAGGGTCCCACTCAGCACTAAGGCTGAGTGCCCCCCTTGACAGCGCCCCATGAACCACCAACAACAATTTTTGTGGCTGAATTTCCTAAGTAAAACTTAGGCTAATCTGGTAAGGCCGATATGGGTTAATTTGATGTCCCATGCATGCCTTGGGCACTAGGCAAGTGGGAACACCTTCCGCTGCTACAGAAAATTAACACTAGAAGTAGATATGAATAAGTTTGATAGGTACGATCCCCATTGGTTGGGTTACCCAGATGGAACAGTGTTTCGCCATCCATGGCATTATTGATAAAATGATGAAACTTAGAGTGGGAGTCTTATTCTTTGATTAGGAACAATGGGAATAGTGGCAATGGCATAAGAAATCCTACGCAAGATACATTGCTTTGAGTCATTTTGTGAAATCCATCTATGCTTGTTTTAACAAAGACACTCACTATTTGGGAAGGTTGACGAAGTTACACCAAACAGGTATCGTAGCAGACTTTATCACTGCCTTCGAGCATTTGACAATCCACATAGAGGGCCTGGCCAATTTTTTTTATATGGAATGTTTTATTAGTGATCTCAAGGAAGATATTAGAGCACAAGTGATGATGCATTTCCCAACTACTTGGTTGGAGGCATCTTAGCGAGCTCTAGAAGTGGAGACAATGATAAATGTGTGGGCTAAAAGACCTTCTTCCATTCCCTGCAGTTGCTCATCCATGCCCCCTATGAAAACCTCCTCTCCTTCTCATTCCTTAAAAGTCCACAGGTTTGGTCCCCTATAGAAATTGCAGAATGCCAACATCTCAAACTTTGCTATAATTGTGATGAGAGTATCTCATTGGACAAACATGTCAATAATATAAATTATTTTAAATAAATGTGTCCTCCCCCACCTCGTCGGAAGACCTACTAGAGGAAGACACTCTCAAGATCAATTACGAAGACACCACCCCTCCTCTTCAAGAACCAACCCTAGAAGCTCCTCAGGAGTAAACCCTAATTTCCCTCCATCCTTTATCCGACATTTCTGCCACTTAGACCTTGAAACTGATTGGTTACATAAAGAATTGAAAAGTAATTATTTTGATTGACAGTGGCAACACCCACAATTTTATTCATAGGCGAGTGGCGAAAGAAACTCATTGTTATGTTCATGCGGTTCATAATTTTCAAATTATGATAGTCAATGGAGCTATGATGAAATGTGGGAGTAGATGTGAAAATTTGAAACTTCAAGTGGGGGAGTATCATCTCAAAACTCATATGTTCACTATTGAAATGGGTGGTTGTGATGTAGTTTTGGGGCCAGAATGGTTATGCACTTTTCGGTCCAGTTACCATGGATTTCAAGGAATTATACATGATATTCACTAAAGATAGTCATATACATACCCTCAAGGGGTTTCAATCGGGCTCCCTTGAAATTATCAACTCTCATTGTATGGAGAAGCTCTTGAAGAAAGGCCATTTAGGCATTATTGCCCAATTCAATGCCATCTAAGTAATGGGTAGACCCACACAAGAAATTCCCCCTAACTTGTAGTTGGTCTTAGCCAAATATCAACAAGGTTTTGAAACACCCTATTGCTTACCCCCCTCATGTGGTGAGCATGATCATGGTATTCCCTTGATTCCATGTAGTCAACCATCTAATGTTCATCCTTATAGGCACCCTTTTTCCTAGAAGAATGGAATTGAAAAGATTATTTAGGAGCTATTGGAGGCAGGTGTCATTCATCCTAGCGCTAGTCCTTACTCATCATCGGTGGTCATGGTATTGAAGAAAGAAGGCAATTGTCACATGTGTCATGATTTCTGTGCTCTTAATAAATCGATTAGTTATTGCTGATCTCCTGGATGAGCTCCATGGTGCCAAGTTCTTCACTAAACTCGATCTTCATTTAGGATACCACCAAATTTGGGTGAAGGAGGAGGACATTCCTAAGACAATGTTCTGCACACATGAAAGCCATTATGAGTTTTAGTGATGCCCTTTGGACTTTGCAATGCCCCATCTACCTTTTAGAGCTTGATGAACAAGATCTTTCGACCATTCTTGCGTAATTTTGTGCTTGTATTCTTTGATGATATCTTGATCTATAGCAAAACCTAGAACTCCCACGTGGAACATGTTGATAAAGCCTTGCAACTCCTTTGGGACCACCAATTGTTCATTAAACGCTCCAAATGTGCTTTTGGTGCTTTAGAGGTAGAATAATTCGGTCACATTGTTAGTCGGGATGGGGTGCATGTGGATCCCAAGAAAATTGAGGCAATGCAAGATTGGTCATCCCTCAAAACCGTGAAGAGCTTATGTGGTTTCTTAGGACTTACTGGCTACTACAAGAAGTTGGTGGAGAATTATGGATGAATTGCTGCCCCCTTAACAACCTTGTTAAAAAAGAATGTCGTTGTATGGAACAAAGCTGCAGAGCAGGCCTTTTCAGCTTTGAAGGAAGCCATGTGTACTACACTCGTCTTAGCAGTGCTTGATTTCACTAAGACTTTTGTCTTGGAATGCGATGCCTTGAGCAAAGGTCTTGGCACTGTGTTGATATAAGAGGTGTGCCCTTTGGCATTCACTACTAAGTAGTTGTGTGACAAAAATTTGGGCAAGTCTATGTTGAGAAATATAGCTCGCACAACAACTTCCACACAGGTTTAGTGTGAAAGTGCGAGAAGTAGTTCGAGATATTTTCTGTTTTTGAAAAATAATTCTATTTTGTAATTCACTTTAGTAAAAAAGTGAAAAGTCTTATATTTAGCTGTTGAGTCTAAAAGGTGTATTTCATGCATGCATGACTTAGACTATTAGTAATCTCAAAAATAGATTAGGTTTTTGGTCTTAGCTAAAAGTATAAAGACAGGTCAAGATATAGGGTTTAGACATAGATGAACAATTGAGCAGGTTGAGTGACTGAGAGAGAGAGAGAACATGGATTTAGACAAAGGCAAATCTAGACTACATCATAGGGATGTGCAGTACGGGTCCGTATAGTTGTACAAAGAGATCTGTACCAATGCTGTAAATGTTGTCTTGGGGAAAGTATCGGTGAGGGTCCAAAATGTAATTTCTCGGTGACATCAATGAAAAATATCGGAATATCTCAGAAAATGTTGAAGGACCTAAAAAAAATACAAAAATACTCATTTTTTTAAACATCTAAAGCAACAACAACATCAAATAGACACATTGCTACATAAATATGAAAATACAACTAGTAAATAAGATGCATAAGATGTCAAGTGGTCACATATCGTTACTAAACTGAAAATTCTGAAACACGTTCATGATAGGATGATACAAAATCACATCAAATGATCAAAATAAATGTATCTCATGAGATGAATCATCATGAGGCATCTAGATACTAAATAGTACATACTACATAATAAAATGAAAATGATAGATCATAGGAATCCAAATCATTGTTGATTCCCTCTGACCCTTTTACGGGTAAAGGGCACCACTCTTCCTCTGGAAGCAATAGGTGGTCATGGAGGTACTCGGGATGAGCTTGGAGTGGAAGATCCAACTGCTCCAGATGGTCCAGCTGAGGTGGAAGGTGATGGGGATGAGGTCCCAAATTCCAACAAACCCAAGTCCAACTACAAGTCTGACTCTCCGTGGAGGTGGTGGCGTCGTTGGCTGCATCGAAAGATCAATCTCCTCCTCAATATCTGTATCCATTGGAAGTGGAACAACCTCCTCCTCCTCCAACGTTAACGTCCTCCCCCAAATCATCTGCATGCTCCTCCTCCTCCAACAACTCGGGTGCCTCCTCCATCTCCACTCTCCATTGACTAGTGGTGTCAATGCCATCCAATGAAATGGCCTCTATGTCAGGTCATGTGTCAAGTTGCTTCACCCATAGCCTTAGATTGTAGTAAACATATACCAAGTCATTAAAGCGCTGGGTACCTAACATGTATGAACATTGAGGCACATTGCAAGCCGTAGCCTAAGTCTAGAAAAACAAACAAATGAAAGAAAAACGTTTTATACATACCTGGAAATCTTGATGGTTTGAATCCCCACTCCACGATCTCTCCGCTAACGGCAATAAGATCCTTGGCTTTCTCCTTTTTGGATAGATGCACACTGTTCTGTCACCCCTCTCTAGCTCTCTCACACTCTTGCAACCAAACAATAAAAATAAAAGACCCCACATTGGCCTTAAAACCCAAATCCAACGCTCTTTTCCGTGAATTAAAGCAGCAGGCCGACATATTCCTTTAACTCGCGATATTTTCCTAATATATGGTGCCTTATTGAATGTGTCCTGACACATTCAATATATCGGATTTCTAGCGATAAATTCAATCTGATATATCGGCGTGTGGTTTATCTCGGCGATAAATCGGATAGATCTGATATATCGGTGATATTTACAACATTGATCTGTACAGTCGGTACAACAGGTCATACTCTTAGTAGGTATGTATAGTTCAGTTTGAGGTGATTTTGTAACCATGCAACTGCTTTTTTTTGGGCAGCTTGTGGAGGTTTCCTTGTAAGTTTTTTGAAGGAATGAAAAGTTGATTTCGAAGGAGTAATTACTTATGTATGTGTGAAACTGTTTTATACTTCCATTATTTGAATTCTAGCTATTGTGTGATTGATGCTATGTGTTAGTGACGGAAGTCACTCCTGGATTGCTAGCAGGAGCAGAGCCCGACGCCCATCAGTTTGATGTCACGGTTTGTTTATAGATGGGGTGACCGAATGGAAGCCAACTCAAAACTATATCATTCCAACTCCAAACTAGGCTAGGCATACATACGCGAGTAAGGTCTTCTATAAACTCCAGACAGTGAGTTGTAGTAAAGGGTGAGCTAACGTAGGATTATATAAGAGGGAAGTGAAGGTCTGTCATAAACAACAAGTTTCTAACAGACTGTGAGAGAAAGCATCTAAAGGCAAGATCTTCTTACACCCAAATACAGGAAACCAGCGAAGACAGAAATGCAGTAACAAATCATTTGTCATACACAACTGTGCTAATTCATGCGAAGCATTCGATCATGAACCCTCTGGTATTTAGACGAAAACATAGATGGAAAAGGAAAACTGTCTGTCATATAACAAGATATCTCATATATAGATGCATATCCAACAAACTAGAATGTATGTTAAACATTACAGCAGGGAGCTCTGCTCTACCATCGATACCCACCAAAATGGCAGAAATGCCTACATATACTTGGAACTGACTCCGGCGCTGAAGGCCCGATCATATCATGAATTCAATGCTTGACATTGAGGAGCTTCTCTATTAGGATGGGCTGTCAGCCTGCCTCAATCAAATCTGTCCTCTGCTCCCCTGTCATAC
>SNQJ01S0177051.1:1741-11954 GCA_010110895.2 Picea sitchensis | reverse complement strand
CACGATCTTTCCTTTCACGATATCCAACACTTTATTCTTGGCAAGGATGAGGTCAATCCTTGTCTTCCACGCTCTGAAGTTAGAAGCTCCATCTAACTTGTTTTCTGACTTCATAGAGTAAGTCATGGCTGCTTTGACTTGGTAAACCCTAGATTTGACCAAAAACTCAAACTTGACGTCTTGGCTTGCTGAGAGTACCAGGAGATGCGCTAGGCTGGGGTGCATTGGTCTATCGGGAAATTAGGTCAATCCCTTCACTTAAGGTGCCTCAACGAGAGGATTAGGGTTTCTGCAACTACACCTGCTAGTAACCCCAGCGACAGTGCTTTGGTCACTGCTCCTGCTAGAAACCCTAGTGACAGTTCTTCAATGAGCTTAATATCCTTATGGCTATGCTTCTTTCCAGCGGTTAGACTGAATGAAGGAGGTGTGGGCCCATAACCTGTTAGAATATAACGGATGTGCTCGTTTTACCATCGACAATATCACTATTGTCACCCAACCATAGGGCAAAGCCACCCTCCGAGCACATTAACCTTGACAGAGAATCACTTCGGAAGCAAACCCTAGGCTAGATAGCCAAAAAAAGGGTAGCGCACCTTTCCCCAAGGATAGCGCACCAAACAAGAGCTGATCAGATAGTCCAAGCCAAAACGCAATCTGCTAGCTGCAACAGTTGCAACGACAACTCTCCTCCAAACTTGCGCACAAACTGGGCAACTGCAGTGCGCACAAGTGCTGCTCTGCAATTCTGAGAATGCTTGCCAGAATGAAGACTGGCCTCCTGTATTTATACTAATTCCGGCTAACTGCCTGGGCCGACTTCTCATTCTGGATGTCTATTTACTTAGTATATAATATTTCTTCTGGCTGACTTCTTCTCTTGTAGGCTAATAACCTAATACCAATTATCCTCTTGAGCCGACTTGTCTTCTAGGGTTATTAGCCAACTCATTAGGGTTTCTTCTTGCTTCCCGAAATATTCTATTCTCGTCAGGTTTACATGTGGAGGTAAATACCTCTCGCAGCTACCATAATATTAACACTTTCATCTCAAACTCTGCAACGAGCTTCTTCTTGTAATCTGTGATGAGCTTTTCTTCTCCAGTCAGGAATAAATCATCCACATATAGTAGTAATATAACTGGCTCATCATTCATAACCTTGAAGTAAAGGTTAGGATCTACTTTACTCTTGGTAAAGCCCAAGCTCGTCAGGAAACTATCAATTCTGCCATACCAAGCTCTAGGAGCTTGCTTCAATTCGTACAAAGCTTTCTTCAACCTGCAAACATGAGTCTTTCTATCTTCAACTTCAAACCCTTGTGGTTGTTCTATATACACTTCTTCTTCAATAACACCATTTAAGAAAGTTGTTTTCACATTCATCTGGTTTAACTTCCACTTCGTTTTAACTGCAAGAGCTATGATGGTTCTGATAGAAGTGTATCTGGCTACGAGAGCAGATGTTTCTTCATAGTCAATACCTTCCTTCTGAAAAGAACCACGAGCCACAAATCTTGCCTTATGTTTTTCAATACTTCCGTCCGCTGCATGTTTTATTTTGTATATCCACTTGGAAGATACCACATCTTTGTTTTTTGGTCTGGGAACTACTTCTCATACATCATTCTTTACAATGGACTGGTATTCTTCTGTCATGCTGTCTATCCATTCTTTCTTCTGAACGGCTTCTTCAAAGCAAGTGGGTTCCTTTTCTATGAGATCACACATCAAGGCCATATAGTTGGAGAATGCCCTAGTTTTCTTGCTTTGTCTCATGGTTCCTTCTGGGGCACCATACTTCTCTGCATCTTGAATAAGTTCTCTTGCCCAAGTTGGCTTTCTCTTGTGAGAGATCGTTATACGGGGAGGTTCTTGAGATTCTATCATATCATGATCTTCTGGAATCTCATCATCAGGGTTAACTGTAACTTCCTTCTTGGGTTCTGTAACTTTGGGAGCTACAGGTTCTTCTTCATATACTTCTTCAAGATGGCATTTCCTTGATCTTTTGAGTGCTGCATCTTCATCAAAGGTTACATCTCTGCTGATCTCAATATGATGGTAACCTAGTATGTAAATTCTGAAGGCCTTAGAGACCTCACAATATCCAACAAATATTCCCTTCTTTCCTGAAGGATCCAACTTAGTTCTCTTTTCTTTTGGAATGTGTACAAACACTGGACAACCAAATATTTTGAAATGGCTTACTTCTAGCTTCTTTCTGGTGAACATTTTTTTGGGAGTTTTGAATCCAAGTGCACTATGGGATAATCTGTTTTGGACATATACTGTTGTTCTCGCTGCTTCATCCCATAAGTGCATTGGAAGATCTTGATCGTGAATCATAGTCTTTACTGCTTCCATAATCGTTCTATTCTTTCTTTCTGCTACACCATTTTGTTGAGGATTATAGGGAGTGGTGAGCTCTTTCTTAATCCCGACATCTCTGCAAAAACTTCCAAATTCATTTGAGGTGTACTCTCCTCCATTGTCTCACCTGAGTATCTTGATTTTCCTTTCGGAGAGGTTTTCTACCAAGGCTTTGAATTCCTTGAACTTTCCAAGTACTTCATCTTTTGATTTCAAGAAACAAACCCAAGTCTTACGAGAGTAATCATCAATAAAGGATACATAGTATACATACCCGCTTAGAGAGGTTGATGGCATTGGACCACATACATCTGAGTGGATAAGCTCCAAGATTCCTTCTGCTTTACTGCCGCTCTTTGGAAAATGATTCTTTATGTTCTTTCCTTGTGCACATCCCTTGCATACATATGGTAAGGTTTTGTAGTTGATGTGAGCTAGTCTTCTATGCCAAAGTTCACAAGGACTTTCAGTAGAGTGAGTTAAGGCTACATTTGAGTGACCTTTTAACTTGTACAACCCACCTTCTTCTGTTCCAATAACAACTGCATCTTTTATAGTTTTTCCTTTAGGCCACATAAGAACTTCACCATCTATGAATGCAACCTTGAAACCTTTCTTATCTAGAGTTGAGATAGAAAGTAAGTTCTTTGTCAAACCTGGTACATAGAGTACATCCTTCATTCTCATTGGAGTTCTTGAATCAAGTTTGTAGGTGGATTCTCCCATTCCTTTGATAGGGTACTGATAATCATCTCCAAGTGAAACTTTCTGGGGGAAGCCCTTTTTGTAAGGCTAGAGAGAATGTCTTTTTGACTTGTCATGTGCTTAGAGGCACCGCTATCTATGAGCCAAGTATCCTCTCCAGGTGTCATAGATCCTGAGAGGGCTGAAAACAAAACATAATCTTCAATCTCTTCTTTGGTTATTTTCTTGGTTGGCTCATCATCTTCAGCTGCATGGGCATGATGTCTTTTGTTATTTCTCCTTTTGTATTTTTCTCTTCTGGCATGACAGTTCTTAGCAATGTGTCCCATCTTATTACAATGATAACATTGATAGGAGGAGAAATCTTTTCCCTTTCTTTGACCCTTATGATATTTCTGGAATCTCTTTGGAGAGTGAGATTCTTTATGAAAGTGGGTCTTCTTTTGAAAATGAAACTTTTTCTTCCCACCCTTAGCATGAGCAGCTAGGGCTTGATCTTCATCTCTTAATAGGACGGATTCTCGGTTGGCCACTCTTGCTTCTTCTTGAACACATTCTTCCCATAAACTGTCAAATTGGAGTTTTTCTTTTCTTGCACAAATAGTTTGGATGAAGGAATCCCAAGGTCTTGTGAGACCATTAAGAGTTCATCTTCATCCAAGTTGTCTCCAATTGCCTCTAATTGTTCCTTGAATTGAGAAACCCTAGAGAAATAGTCTTGAACTGTTTCTCCTTTTTGCATCTTCGTATTTTTAAGTTGGGTTTTCAAGTTCATCTTCCGGTTGATGTTCTTTCCTTCATACATTCTGGTTAGGGCATCAAACATGTCTTTTTGGAGTATTCTTAGAAGACACTTTAGGGATCAAGTGGTCTTTAATGGAATCTGCAATTATTCTTTTGGCCTTAATCATATCCTTCTTGTACTTCTCTTTGGCTGCATTTTCTTCAAGTTCTGGTACATTTTCTTTTATGAATTTTGCAAGGTCATTCTCTTCAAGAATGAGTCCAATTCTGTACTTCCAGGCACGGAAATTTTCCACATCTTCTAACTTGTCAACAAGGTTGGTGCTTGTAGACATCTTGACCTGGAGCTAAGAAAATGACTAGAAGATGAAAATGCTCAAAAAATGAAATTGAGCTTACCAGGAGATGCGTCGAGCTGAGGCGAGTTTGCTGGAGCTGACTGCTTCAGAAAAATCCAAGTTTTACCCCTTGAAACTTGAGCTGACTGGTACTTCTGGTATTGGTTCTGGTTTTCTGGTAAGGGTCAAAACTAGGGTTTGACTTTCCAGAGAAACTAGCCACTGAAAAGGTTCGCTCAAGCTGCCAAAAGATGCGCTAGGGAAGGGTGCACTTCCCTAGATAGTTTTTGGTCAAAAATTCCTCTTCAGTAAAAAACCCTAATTTTCTTGTACGACAATAGTGACGTTTTTAGATACCCAGTGAAAGATGCTCTATTTAGTCAAGTTCTGATACCATGTTAATTTTTTACTATTGTTATTAGGTTATTCAATGTATTTCCAAAACAACAGCATAAAGAGGATCACTGAAAGAAACACAATCACAAGGTACGCAACATTTTATCCTAGGAAACCCTCATGGGGGAGAAAATCCAACAAAAACTTCCTCAATAATAGATTGCCAATACAATGCCAAGACTAAGACCAAAACACCAAAGATAAACCAACTGATTATGTGCCTCTCCTCTCCTTCCTACTGCAACTGCAACTGCCTTCAATATATGCACACTGGATGAGTGAGAGTGAGTGTGTACAAGTGAGGCACCATCCTCACATATAAATACTAGTTGAGGAGGCGCTAGGTTTATGTCTCTTCACTTAGTGGGGCTGATTTCTTCTAGAAGTGGTTAAAACCACTTTATAAACACTAGGGGCCGACTTTACAAATACCACCATACAAATATGGTTTGACCAATCCACAAAATGGGATTTGATCTTATACAAGACCCGACATGATCAATCCGCAAAAGGGGATTTGATCTATAAGATAATAACTCAAATATAACTAGAATATTCTTCAAAGTTACAATATTTCAACATGCTTCGAGGTCCATCTAGTCTTTCATGTGTCCTGTTTGAAGAAGGTAGTGGGGTTGAATTTCCAAGTTCAAACTAGCCTTCTCGAACTTGATGAAGAGTCCATTTGGTGACAAATTGAAGCAATATTGGCCATCAGGGTGCATTGACTATGCGCATTGTTGGGAAGTGTTGATCCAATGGAATGTAATAAACATAAATATATAAAAATAAATAATAATTAATAGTGAAAATACATCATAATAAAAAAACTTATCTTAACAAAAGGACATGTCTCTTAGTGAAAAGGCACCCCGTCTTAAGTATTTATATGGGGCCCTCATTTGTAATCATCATCCTACTATGATATCAGTTCTCATACATTTATTCAATATATTATTTTATCCTAAATGGATTTCTTTATACCAAATGTGGCGAACCAAGCTAAATGGTACGAACCAAGTTGGTTCATACACGAAATATCCAAAATATTTGGAAGAATATAAAGATATCCATTTAGATAAAATAATTTATTGAATAAATGTGCCCGGAGGGGTGTAGACCGATTGGCAAGTGCCGTGTAAATGGAAGAAAATATGCAAAAAAAAGGAGGTCTCAAGTTCGATTCTCACCCCGATTTACTCGTGCCCCATGCTTGCAGGCTGTGTGGACGCACCTGGAGGTTATAGAGGTAGCAGACGAGAATCAACCCCGTATCACGCGAGTACGAGAACCGCGAGTTGCCGATTCCGCCAGTACAATATATATATATATATGAGAAATGATATGATAGTAGGATGACGATTACAAATGAGGGCCTCATATAAATACTTAAGCGGGGGTGCCTTTTCACTAAGAGACATGTCCTTTTGTTAAGACATGTCTTTTTATTATGATGTCTTTTCACTATTCTTTTTAGAAGTGATTCACGACATTGCTTTATTCTACGTAATAATCCCCCTCGAAATCCGGAGAACATGGGGAGGTCAAGAATTTTCGAAATATTGAGAGCTCAACATCAAGAGCACAACATGTCACTTGCGGGAATTGAACCTGAGTGGGGGGGGGGGTAACACCCCTCAGAACAAACCACTCGGGCTAAACCCAATTGACTGATGTCTTTTCACTATTATTTATTATTTATTTTTATATATTTATTTTTATTACATGGAAATATTTGGGACCAGAAGATGCCACCTGGGAACCAATAATGATTTTACAACAATTTTCACATCTCCGACCTTGAGGACAATGCTTCTTTTGAAAAGGGAGGGCATGTTAGGGCCCTACCCTAACCTCCCTATTTTGGGGTACTTGGGAGTTAATGTATGAGGCCACCTTCTTTGAATAAGGCCCATTGGATAGTTAATTATTGTAAAATGGTCCTTTTTATTAAAGAAGACCCATTAGGTGGTTGGTTCTCATTAATGATGGGATCACAAGTATTTAGGAAGAAATTATTTAAAAAGCTAGAATGCTATGTTATGTTTTGTGAAGTGTTGTTGTAATTGGAGCTTTGCTCACAAGAGGTTTCCCCGTCGAAGAGGCCCATGAACATTGCTCTCTCTCTTTTGGAAATCTTCAATACAAGGGTTATATTTCACAGGATTAATTTCATTGTCTCTTGTATATGTTCTTCTACATTTATATTTCTTTGAATATATTGTTTGTGATTCAATTTTAAGGGATAAGGTCCAAGGATCACTCCATTTAGATAGATCAATTTCAATGCATATTTGCGCAAAGGTCATGCACTATATTTTTTCTATTTTAGGGATGCATATTAGCTCATGTTTCTAACAGAAACCGGATTGAACCTTATTTTCTTTAGCCACAAAACTATTTGGAATGGAGGTGGCCTTTTCAAAGAAAAAGCAACCAAGAGGAGCATGTTGGACATGTGTCTTGGACCTGGGAAGGAGAGAGCACCCTCAAAGGATTTCTTTCCAACACTATCTTCAATGGTTGAGGGGATAATAGTCCCAAAGGCCTAGGGGCTGTGAGAGCTAGAGGACAGAGTGACTTGGTTTTGAATGAAAATCTTCAAACCAACATGGAGAGATTTGACACCTTGAGTACATTTCCATGGAGCTAATTAACATCCACCCTTGTAGGCAAGTTCACAACGACATAGCTAAGTTGAGCAAGTAGTGCCTAGTCAAAAAACCCTAGCCATGAAGGCAAATCAAGTTCATCTTGTCCATCAGAAAAAAGATAACATTCAACTTCACTTTTACATTTTATTAATAGGAAGTTCATTGATTCGAAATTTAATTTAATTTATTTTCTTTTTCCTTTTTTTTTGTAGGTCATTGGTGTAATAATTATGGTGGACAAACATTGCATCTTCGCAACTTTGCAATCTAAGTGATAAGTCAGACTTGTAGTGCTTAGGGATGCAAGCACAATTGGACCATATTTGGAAAAATACTCTCCCAAAAGCACAACAATTTGGAATATATAAGCCTAAATGATATGGTGTTTGCTTGTTACAATATTTGGTCATGGTTGAAGTAGTTGGAGAAACCACCTAATGTAGAAGCCACTTGCTTGGATGAGATTGAACCCACTTTTGACTGGTGGAGATAGAGAGATCTATTTTGGAGGATTCTCTTGTATGGTTAGATGAGGAGGACTAGGAGGACCACTAGTAAGACCAACCAGTGTAGGACCTGTTACCGCCCAAACTAGCAGACCACCAAGGCCGTAGTCTGCTACAGTGATAACACAAGGGATAGGTGCCCAATGTTTCAGGATGTTTGAGAGTGGTTCCAACATTATCGGACTTCATATGGAGAAAGTAGAATTTCACATCCCATTCAAAATTTAGTAGACTTGAGAGTTTTCAGGATTTCATGATTGGTAGGATTGCAATATTTTCATTGGATTCTATCATGTATGAGGGTATGAGATTATCATTTAATCAAGAGTACCAAGCCCTTTATGTACCTTGATGTTGGTGGTATTGATTGTTGAACTCTTCTGTCATGGCCTTAGCAAAAATGAACCCTCCACTCAAACGAAAATCATTGATTAAGCATGTTAAGCTTTTTCTACCATATTATAAGGCTTGGATTAGCCGGTTTCATAAAAATAGGGTGGTGTTGATTGATGTCCCTAGAGGATCGAGGTAGAGGCAAAGGTTAAACAAGAGGCAAAGGGTGATACTATTGATGAGGATCCCAATATAAGCGATGGTGGAGAATTGATTGTCATTTAAATGATCTTGCTCATTTATTCATAATGCTTTCTTTTGAAATTTCAATAATTTTTTGGAATCATCGTTTGGAATGTTTAAAATATAATTTTTTCATTAAAATTTAAAAATTGTGTATTTTTTAGTAAACCAAGTCATTGAAATCAGATCAGTCCGAGTCAATCTGAGTCTAAGTTCAAGTTTTAAAGCATTAGTTTGAGCTTTGAGGATACTGTGACCATTTTCCATCAAGCAAACAAGGGGAAATCTGTTGTTTTCATTCCCATGATTCATCTCATAAGATCATTTATTTTTGTTTGGATGTGATTTTGTATTATCTCGTCAGGACTTATGATTCAAGGTGAATATCATATTTTAGTATCAATGTCTGATGTACCATTTGACATCTTATACATCTTATTTATAAGTTTTGTTTTCATATTTATGTAACAATGTGTTTGTTTGATGTTGGTGCTGCTCTATGAGTTTAAAAAATTGAAAAAAAAGATTATTTTCGTAATTTTTAAGTTTCTCGATAATTTTCGATATTTTCCCCAATATTGCCGATAATTTCAATTTTGAACCCCCAGCGATAAATTCCCGATAACGATAAATGTAACATTGATATGCACCCCTTCAAATGTCCACAGAAGTGTAGATATGAAGATTTTCCTTGCTGTTCTAATGAAGGTCTGCACACTATTTCTTGATAAAACCCTTGTAAGATGTGTTTGATTAAGCATAAAACTCAAGGGGACTATATATCTTGGGGTAGGGAAATTCCCAAGAGGCAAAAACTCCAAGATCTAATAGCTTGTAAAGATAAAATTAACATGCAAAGCAAGGATATGATTTTTTGTATTTTTTTATAATAGAATGTTTTATTTTAAAAATATTTTGAAATAGAATGGTTGAAGAAAATGAGAGATTTATTACCTTTACCTCTTACCTTAAGATGTCTCAGAGTTTGTGCAATTATGACCCCTCAAACTTAAGATTGTCTCGGATAGATTTCTAGTCAATTGGGTTTGGAGTGGAAGCACTATCGCCCCCCATGCTAGAATTTCAGTAAGAAATGGGTTCCTCCTTGGATTTGCTAGGAGAGCTTCTCTACAGGATGGTCTCCAAGAAAATCAATCAACTAGGTTGAAGCTACTCTCAAAGGAGTTGGTCCAACAACTTGGGTGTATTATACTTGGATCCCACAAAGAAAGTAAGGAGACAGAGGTCTATTTTCTTTCTTCCACATGATTATGCAGCCCCTCAATGGATTGATTGATTATCTCTCGCAAGTCTCCCAAGGAACTCCTTGTTGATATTATGGTAGCTGCGGGAGGTATTTACCTCCACGTGTAAACCTGACAAGGATAGAATACTCCGGGAAGCAAGAAGAAACCCTAATGAGTTGGCTAATAACCCTAGAAGACTTGTCGGCTCAAGAAGATAATTTATATTAGGTTATTAGCCTCCAAGAGAAGAAGTCGGCCAGAAATAATAATATATACTGAACAGATAGATACCCAGAATGAGAAGTCGGCCCAGGCAGTTAGCCAGAATTAGTGTAAATACAGGAGGCCAGTTCTCATTTTGGCAGGCAGTCTCAGAATTGTAGAGCAGCACTTGTGCGCACTGAAGTTGCCTAGTTTCTGCACAGGTTTGGAGGAGAGCTGTCGTTGCAGCTAGCAATTACGCTTGGACTATCTCTTGGCTAGGGTTTGGACTATCTGATCAACTCTTGTTGATGCCCTATCCTTGGGGAAAGGTGCGCTACCCTTTGATTCGCTATCTAGCCTAAGGTTTGCTTTCGGAGTGATTCTCTGTCAAGGTTAAGGTGCTCGGAGGGTGGCTTCGGCCTATGGTTGGGTGACAAGGGTATTGTCAATGGTAAAACGAGCACATCC
>SNQJ01S0177050.1:17267-30461 GCA_010110895.2 Picea sitchensis | reverse complement strand
TCCCATTCTTCCATCTTCTCTTTTGATGTAGCATTTTCTTCCAAAAACTCTGAAGTGCTTCACATTTGCTGGTCTTCCTTTCCATAGCTCGTAGGGAGTTTTGTTAGTGTTGTTTCTGAGCATTAATCTGTTTTAAATGAGATGATATGAAGGTGTCAGCATGGATACAAATCAAAAGGGAAATATTTGGAGGGCATGCGTCCAATCCATAACATCATACTTCAAAAAGGAAACCATTATAGGTCTCTATCGACATAGATATGAATCACAAGAGGACGATAGGTGTTAAGATTTGGAAAATTTGCAACCGATACATAGCCATTAATAATCATCATCTACTAATTGAGAGAGAGTACAGAGGAAAATATGTACTATTATGGAGAGGTATGCATGCATACTACCTCACCTATGCCGAAGGATTATCCAGTCTACTGGAGAA
The DNA here is from genome assembly GCA_010110895.2 of Picea sitchensis. Classification (NCBI taxonomy): domain Eukaryota; kingdom Viridiplantae; phylum Streptophyta; class Pinopsida; order Pinales; family Pinaceae; genus Picea; species Picea sitchensis. The sequence continues at coordinate 30,022 of SNQJ01S0177050.1, read as the reverse complement.
CAAAGAAACCCTATTGACACATCCGTACAATTCAATTTTTTTGATAAATAATAATAAAACAACATACCTGTACTTACCAAGAAGTCGGACAGAAGGGTGGACTACGTGGCAGTAGAGATATGGCATGTTGGAGTAGATGAGTAATGTGGAAGCATGCATAGGGATGAGTAACAAGAGTAACATCCATAACAAGAGCATGATTAGTAGCATGAACATTCACAGTGGTGCAATCAATAACATGAACCATGTCAGTGGCATGATTTGTATCAATCGAGGCCTTGTTACTGAAAATGGGACTGGAAGAGGCTGACATGAGGTGATGTGATATGATCAAGATTAGGATTAGTGGGATTCTGATGCATAAACTAAAGCAAGGGCTCCAAGAAACTTATGGATAACTATGGAAAAAACCAAGCCTACAATGCTACTATAGCCAAGAGGTAGTGTAGATGTGAAATATAAGCACCATGTACATCTGTTTAATGCAACATACTGTGCAGAATTTCTGTACAAAAGAACCTGTTGAATGAAATATATGACTAGATATGGTCATGAAAGTAATGAAAAAGATAATGGTGCTCTGCAACAATTTGTAAATGGTATGTAGCAGGCTAGAGACAGGAGTAATCCCATATTTTAACTTGATTTATTGGTTGCCAGGAGCTATAGTATTCTAAGAAGCAGAGAGAGATTGAAACTAAAAATTCTTGGAAAGGGAAGAGATTTTCTGATCAACTGTGAAAAATGTCAGATCAAACAATATTGAAAGGAAAATAGTGTCATGTTATTGGTGTTCTTTGTCTGATTACTACTTGAATGCATGCTTATTTTCTTCTTTTTTTTGCAGGCTTCATCTAAAAGAAGACTGGATTTCATAGGATTCCTATCTAATTGCGTCTCTAAGAGGGTTTTCATAGTTCTATTATTAATTAATTTTTCTTTTTAAAGCCCAATGATACCAACCAGAGATTGGTTTTCAAGTATCACTAATTCTTGTAGCACCAAAAACTGGGGTTTCACTGCAATGTTATTTTGATTATTATTATGTTTTTTATATTATTATTAATATTATCATCATTTTTAGATGGTTGTAGCAAACTTTTATAATAACAACAAGAAATTTAGTGAGTTTTATAGGATTTGAGTTAGTATAGTTATTAGAATGATTGAGAGTTTTGAGAGAGAGGTCCATCAATCAATTCACCATAAGAGTGCTTTAAGATTAGTGCCTTTCTAAGGTTATGGAGTCTTCCAATGCGACCAATATTGAAGGTTGGCCTACTTGAAACCAAGAGGTAGGATCTAAACCTTAATGTGAAAACACATTTGGCCCTTAGGTATTAGATCTTGAGGAGAAAGGCTTCTAGGGTGCAAGAACATTTGGGCCCTATAAACCTTTTCTCCCTTCTAGTATCTTCAACTAGGTCAAAGATCAATTATCCAGGGATAAAATCCTAAAGTGCTAGAACTTTAGGGATTTAGGGTTCTAACCCTAGTAAGGAAAATTAACCAATTCTAGACAAATATAACCTTGTGAGAGGAAGAAGCACTTATGGTCCTCTCTTAGGTTTTCACTAAACGAGACTTCTTGCAACAAAATAAACATTTTACCATAAACATTAATAGCATGAACAAGAATTGAAGAAATTTACTTACTTCATCCAAGAAACCAAGAGAATGTAACCCTAATTGTAGAAATACCCATCCAAAATCAGAAAATCCATCCACAAGAGACCATTCCAAGCATAACACATGAGAGAGAAAGGGCCAATAACCCTTAAGGGATGAAAATTTCAGAAGTAGTGCCTCACAAAGGTGAGGAATGATGATGCTACAAATGAAAGTGAGGCTTTCCTTCTTGTATGAGGCCTAGTACCTCATTGTTATCCTCAAACATAATATACCATTGTTTTAAGTGGGGCTGACCCCTCATTTAACCCTTACAAAGTGTAATAAATGCAAAATACAATCAAAATAGCCTACATGTGTGAGACGTCAAGGCCTCTTAGGTAAGAAGGAGGCCTCCAAAGGTCATGTGACATCAATCTGGCGCAGTGTGGGAGAGAGTAATGTCTCTCCTCGCCAAATTTCATGACATATGTCATCAGTACCCCATGTATGCATGAAACCCTAGAAGGTTACATCATCACCATAATGGGAAAATTGTACAAGATCTAGATGCTTCATCTAATACCTAGGGAGATGCATGCCATCTTTGCATTGTCTCTGACTGTTTTCTACTGCAAAATCCCTGATCCTGGTGAAAAATAATTCTTTGGTTTCTTTGCTCAACTTGTGAGACTTCCTGCCCATATGTGTGCCATCATGACTGAATATGCTCCTACCAAGCCCATATTTCCATCATTCAAGGTTTTGAGGATGTGAGAGCTAATTTCTAAGGGTGGTGAGTCACTTGATGACCCACTTCTCTCCATAACACATTCCAAGTTCCTGCAATAAAGGAACACCATCATGGGTACAAGCCCATGACTTCCCTTGAAGAACCATTTCAGGTCCATCCAAAACAAATCAAAGTATAAAACATGGTTAGCCAAAGTTCATAAGATACATTAGTCCTTAAAACATGTAAAGTACATTTCAAGTTAAGACATAAGCCATGCAATACAATTCACCTTAGTATCCCCTTCAAGTATCACACCAGCCTAGGAGGGCCTTCATCCAACCCTATTAAGTGTGCCACCTAGATAGGATATAAAATAACCCAGGTAGAGGGATAGGTATTGAGAGTGACAGAGAAATTAAAAACCATTCAAGAGTAAGTGTGATAGTTATATGGTTTTAGGGTTTACTTCATGGCTCACGTTATCATTAAATCCATTTCTATGAGCATCTTTGTGGAGGGTGTGCTTGACCTTGAGTTACCCCATATTTATGTGTTATTTTTTCCAACCCATTTATCAACCTTATTTCTTGTTTGCTTTATCATATTTTCAAGTCCCCTTTATAAGGTTTCAAGCTTTAACTTTTCTCTTTGGGATCGGGGCGAGCACTAAAAGAGTAGAGCTCAAGTTTGCACTAGATTTTTTTATTACTATTTTGATATCATTTCTTTCTTTATTTAGAATCATTTTCTTATTCTTTTCATAGCAGTTGTGAAACGAACTTTGGGCATTCATCCCCTCTTCTCATTAGAGAATGGATCACGACCCATTGTTGAATTGTAGTACACTATGAGAGCCTCCATGATGGAATGTTTTAAGTATGGTGGGGAATGGAACGTTACCCTTGTGAGCCCCCCCCAATAGTACCTCTTTCTCCTAGGTGGTGTTGGCCCTAGACCAAGTTTTGGGAGTTTCTTGGTCATGTTGACCTATTTTGAGACTTCGACAGCCTGTCAAAGGAGGAGCGCAAGACGAAGCGAAGATCACGGGATCTCGGCCCCGTTTTGGGTTTTTGGGAATATGTAATAGGAATGGGATGTCATCCCATGGGTTTACCCATGTTTAGGCCTATTTTGTATGTATAAATAGAAGGATAAGCAATGCAAGTAGTCGAAGAGAATAGTGCATCTATGTGATGTGAATGTATGCTAAGTGCGAGTAGAGTCTGTAAGTGTTTTGTGCATGAATGTAAGAGATTTGCAGAGCTAAGTGCAGGTCCTTGTAGAATATTGTGGAGAGCTTAGTCCTGTGAATGAAAGGAAGAAAGATCTAGCGAGCTGCGTAGATCTTTTGTCCTATGAGGAGTAAGGGTTGTGATGGCTTTGTGCTTGTAACCGATTGACTGAAGACAATATAGAAGAAGAGTTGGTGGACGTAGCCCCAGGGTGGGGGTGAACCATGTAAACACTATGTTATGTGCTTTGTGCTTTGTCTTGATGTGTTCATATGTTATATGCTAAGTGATCTGATATGTTTAATATATATATTCTTATGCTTAGTGCTACTGATAGGTAGAATGATAGATCCGATATACATGAATATGCTCAGTGCTTGATCTACCATATCTGACCTATTTACTTATGATAAGTGCTTAAATACATTAGATTAGTGTTAATATTGTGAAGTTTTGTCTTATAAGCGAAGTGGTTATTGACTATATATTGAGGGACTGACAATGCTAAGTGCTTTATTAAGTAGTACAATCACAGATCTATGTCCCAGCTAAGGTTGCAAACATCTAAGTCTTGCAACCACCCCTGCCTCTACCTAGAGTGAGACTTTATCTGCTTTGCAGGTGTTGCTGAAAGGGATGACAGTTAGGGCTTTGTTGGTGCGTTGTTGTAGTGTTGAACCCTGGGTCTACCCATGTGCCAACAAATGGTTCTGTTGCCAGGACCTGAAACTGTGATTGTTGGGAACTGAGAAAGAAGAAGCTTTGTGAAAAGACTGATCCTGAAATTGTGAAAGCTCTGTGTGTAGATCTGTGCCCTAGCACACAGTATTCTACTTGACTTATAAAGCTATGTTCTAAAGAAAGAAGATCAGATCTGAAAGAAAGAAGCTCGATCTGAAGGAAAGAAGAAATATCTAGATGCTTGACACTCTAAGAAAGGTAAAAGTAAAAATGTTTGATTAAAAGAGGTAAGATTTGCAAGCTCTATGCTCTGATAAAGGTAAGAATAGTTAAAAGTTTTAGATCTGGAAGCTTTGTTCTCTATAGAAGTAAGATAAGTGGAAATTTTTGTTTCTAGAGTATGGATCTAGGTATGTTTAAAAGAGTATGTCCTATTTTGAAAACTAGAGTATTAATAAATAAAAGAAGGTTTGATATGAATAGATCTGATCAGACTAGTGAAAGATATGTTATATCAATGCATAGAAAGAATGTTTGGACTAACAAGTGGATGCAGGATCCTAGAAAGAATTTATTGCAGGTTAGCTCATATGATCCTAGTGTGTAGTACAAGAGAGGTTGGGGATCATTTAAAAGAAAGAGAGGATTGACCCTTTGTTATAGTTGTAGAAGACCAGGACATCTTGCTAAGGAATGCCCTAGAAGAAGACCTAGTTGTCTTTGTTGTAAGGCTATGGACCATGAAGTGTTGGATTGCCCCAGAATGATTGCTAAGCTTGAAAGTATGAACATAAGACAAGAAAACCCTAAGCGAGATCCAAAAACTAAGGCTATAAAAGAACCCCAGAAAGAATCATAGAATGTATTACTACAGATGAAAGACACATTGGATGACCATCGACATGTTAGACTATCAAAGATTTTTAAAGACAAGGAGTGCCTTGAAGCAAGAATAGGGGACTTTGAAATTGACTGTGTTCTAGATGAGGAAACACAAGTGAATATCATGACAGAAAGAACTTGGGAAGCTATAGGAAGGCCTGATACGATCCCTTCATTAGGAGGAATAAGACTATTTAGAGGAAAGCCGGTAAACTTATGTGGGAAGCTCGCTCAGATACCTATGAACGTTAATGGAACTTCGACAAAGGAATATTTTGAGATTATTAAGTTTATTGAAGACATCACCCCATTTACCATGTTAATAGGAAAACCTTGGATTGATAGAACTCAAGATAGACGAAGGGAAGAAGAAGAAGCCTTGGAGCAGAAGAAACAAGACTTAAAAGATTTCATGACTAGAAGGATCACACAATTGATTGAAGAACAAGAAAACAGATCGAATCTATTTGACACTAGAGACCCTGATGTCGAATCTGCAAGAACATTAGAGGACTCCCAGAAGACTGAAGTACCTATCCCAAACAAAGAAAAGGTATTACCCCTGAGTCCTAGGAAATAATCTCAATAGTTCCCAGTAACTACGTTAAAAGAAGATAAGAATCAAAATGGAAAATGAACTACCAAGATAAGCTCACTGGAAAGAAGATGAGGAAACAAAGTAAGAAGAGAGCTAAGTTGCAGAAGGTTCCAGAGGGAACTTCGAAGAGAGAAAATTTGCAGAATTGGAGCTTCATCAAGATATTAGAACAATGACACATAGCACTTCACCACGATGAAGCAATATAGCCGTTGGGGCCGATATATCTGTTCGACTCTCGCTTTGAACGAGAAAAAAAGAAATAAAGGTTCGTCATAAGATCGTTGGGCCACACCATAACAGATCGAATAGGAGTTAATGGAGGCTCATACCCATTGTAAGAAAACCATTGTCAACTTACCTATTTATCACGTCGCACCATGCACCGAGAACACTTTTTGCTAATTAAGAATTTGAGCCCACAGACTAAGCCGATTTTATACAATGATTATTGTTCTCTCACTCTCTATCTCATTACCGTGTCTAAGTTGTTCCTCGAACCTGCATATTATTCACCTTGAGTGCGTATGTCAAAAGCATTGAGCGTTGCAGAGAAAGTTGCTGAAGAAGTTTTGATCGACTTGATGACAGAGAGATTCATTTCGAAAAGAGGAGTGTCTACAGGTATACAAGAATCGTCGATGAGAGGACTATCGACCTCTCCATCCACTGCTCATGGAGCTGGACCGTCCTGTGAAAGTTGAACTAAGCACAAGAATGACTTAGTGAATGCTAAGTCGATTCCAAGCATCCTACCTGCCTATCTACCACCTCTGAGCTGAGAAATAAACCTAGATAGTGTGCCCAAAGACTTTGAATATGAATTGGTCACTACGTACCTCTCGAAGGGGATACACCCAGTGCACGCAGAACAAGATAAGATCGCATCATTGAATTTTAGCGACTTCAACCTCAGCGATAGGAAGGTTTACAACATGCTCGCCCCTCTTAAGTATATAAACAGAACCAAGGGAAAGAACTCGAAGATCATACCCTAGTCATAGACCATGAACCTCGCGCAGTCTACCCTCCTCAACATTATGAAGATCCCGCACTTCGGAAGGCACCAAGAAGTGAATGCATGCGTCAATCTACTTTTGTCTTACTACCATGGTGGATATTTATGGTTGAATCACCATATGATCATGGATCCAACGTTGATTAATCGGATCACAGGGATGAGCATGCAAGGCCCTGACCCACAAGATTTATATCCTGGGAAAACCATGGATTGCACTCTTGCGCAAAAGATAAAAGACACCTACGGGGATGTTGAGAAGGGAACACGAGGCTAAAAGGTAGCCTCTATCTAGAGAAATGCAGTGCGCCTAGATTATCAATTGATCACAGTAAATTTGGTTCGCAAGAACCGACCTACCCAAGTGACTGGATTTGTAGTCGACCTCACAGGAAAGTGTGCAGAGGGCCTACAAATGAATTGGGCGAAGTACCTTGTAAACCAGCTGGAATTGGACTTCAGGGAAGCACAAGATCAAGGATATGAGTTCTAGTTCAGCTGACTTATCATCCTGATCACTTTCATTGCATGGGAGATGTCGAAAGGTGTGACCTTCCCTGACATCGAGTCATTTGAACCTCTGGTCACAGAGTTCAGTACATTATGGTACTCGAATGACATGAACAAGCAATGGAAATAAAATGTCATCTTTCATACTTATTACAACCAATTGAAGGTATCCATCCAATCTGTGCCTCGTATAACCCCGAAAACCCTCAATAGGTTTAGACCCTTGATGAAATTCAGCGTGGACCTCCATTTCATCTATATCACAGCGCGCACCGATGAGCATAAATAACAGCTGCAGTCATACTACAAGTTGACAGAGGATGACTTGGAAGAGATTACCAAGGAATGTTCAGTGGACCTCCTTGTTCCAGCAGAACCTACAGAGATGTTCGATGTTGATAGTCAAAAAACTGCAACAGATATACCTGGACCTAGCAAGTCAAGGAAGACCGAAGAGGTCCATGATTTAGCCAATGCATCTGTGAATACCGCTTCCATCTTAGTAGATCATGGAGGAGATGGTGGAGCGATAGATGGTGAAAAAGTTGAACCGAAAAAAGGCAAAGTTACACCGCCTAGGGACGAGGAGGACCCCTCAAAGAAAAGGAACGTTTCCCTCCGAAACCTTCTTCAAGGAAGAAATCGAAAGAAACCAAGACCAAATTTGAGACCACCCTCACTTCAGACGACTTCAACTTTATCGTCACAACACTGAATGATGCTTTGTCGAAGATAAAACAGAAGAGGGAAGCTAAGAAGGAGGAGGTGTTCAGTCAGATTAAGAATGAGTTCCAAGGGGTGCAATAAGCAATACAGTCCAGCCACGTAGTTTCCATTGCGCCTGTATCGGTAGGAACATCAAAACTAGGTGATGAGCCAGCACAACTACACTACATTGTTGATACAATCGAAGCTCGTCTTCGACGAGCTCCGGAAGAGACAACACAAGCCACCCAAGATTTAGCGCAAGTACAGAAAGACCTAGAGGAGAAACATAGTGTTGCAGAACGAGAAAAGTTGACTCTACAAGTGAGGTGGGATGAAGAAAAAGTACAGTTACAGCAAAGCAAGGAACAATTTCTCACCGAGCAACTCGAAGTTAAGGAAATGGTTCATAGAGCACTTCTCTCTGTGAGAGTCATTGAAGTAAATGTTGAAGAGAGAGTCCCACAACATGTGGCACAATTCAAAGAAGTAATCCAGAAGCTCCAACAGTGCATAACAGACTTGGAGCTCTGCACTATACCCGAGACCCCTCAAGATGTAAGGGACCAATGAGCAGTAACTGCCTGCAACACAGTCGACAGATTAAAAACTCTTTCCTTGGAGTGCAAGTAGATGAGTAACTGAAGCACCTAGACATATGAGAACCTCACTGAGAACCCGAAGTTACAGACACTGGAGTCATAGCTCCAGGAAGCGAACCATCACGCAGATACACTACAGGCACAGTTGAAGGCCCTTTCATTTGTAGACAAAATGAAGAGGTCTCAAGAACAATGTACAACTCAACAAAAGATCCATATGATTCAAAGCAAAGTGATGGAAGTCACTCAACAGATTCAACCTATGCAAGATAAGGCATGCCAATTGTTTATAGAGGTGGAGAGCCAAGGAGAAGAATTAGAACAGGTTGTCACTACAACATAACAACACCTATAAGGGCCAGTGAATGATCCAGTAATACATGATTTCACTGAACAAGAGGCCACATCAAAGAAGCAAGTTGAAGAAGCTCGGGCTATGCTCGAGGCATTCGAAGTCGGACTGATTAGACCAGAGTGACTCGGGACAAGTCACAGGTGAGTGTTGGGGGCCTGTTGGCCCTTGACCAAGTTTTGGGAGTTTCTTGTTCATGTTGACCTATTTTGAGAATTTGACAGCCTGTCAAAGGAGGAGCACAAGACAAAGCGAAGATCATGGGATCTCGACCCCCTTTTGGGCCTCTTTTTGGGTTTTGGGGAATGTGTAATGGGAATGGGATATCGGCCCATGGGTTTGCCCATATTTAGGCCTATTTTGTATGTATAAATAGAAGGATAGGCAATGTAAGTAGTCGAAAAGAATAGTGCATCTATGTGATGTGAATGTATGCTAAGTGTGAGTAGAGTCTGTAAGTTCTTTGTGCATGACTGTAAGAGACTTGCAGAGCTAAGTGTAGGTCCTTGTAGCAGATTGTGGAGAGCTTAGTGTTGTGATAACAAGGAAGAAGGATCTAGCGAGTTGTGCATATCCTCTGTCCTATGCGGAGTAACGGTTGTGATGGCTTTGAGCTTGTAACCGATCAACTAAAGAAAATAAAGAAGAAGAGTTGGTGGATGTAGCCACAAGGTGGGGGTGAACCATGTAAACACTATGTTATGTTCTTTATGATTTGTCTTGATGTGTTCATATGTTATATGCTAAGTGCTCTGATATGTTTAGTATATATTTTCTTATACTTAGTGCTACTGATAGGTAGAATGATAGATCTTATATACATGAATATGCTCAGTGCTTGATCTACTAGATCTGACCTATTTACTTATGATAAGTGCTTAAATACATTAGATCAGTGTTAATGTTGTGAATTTATGTCTTATAAGCAAAGTGGTTATTGATTGTATATTGAGGGACTGACGGTAATAAGTGATTTATTAAGTAGTACGATCACAAATCTGTATCCCAGTTAAGGTTGCAGACACCTGAGTCTTGGAACCACCCCTGCCTATACCTTGGGTGAGACTTCATCTACTGCGTAGGTGTTGTCAAAAGGGCTGGTAGTTAGGGATTTGTTGGTGCGCTATTGTAGCATTGAACCCTGGGTCTGCCCATGTGCCAACAGGTGGTGACAACATGGGACTAGGGCATAGAAGCTGACCACCAAGGTGAAACAAGGCAACTTTCACAATTTCCCAAACTGATCATCCATTATCCAACTTCAACCAAATATTCTCATCCACATACCCAAAAAATTAAGCACAACACTTTGTATAAAATAAGGACTAGCATAGCTCATGTTGACGATGGCTTAACATGTTCCATACCTTGGGTTGCTTAGATGTGATGAGCCTTGGTTTACCTATAGATGTAAATTTGAATGAGGGGGACTACTAGACCACCATATGTGGACATGTTGATCATCATCATGGTTAGGATTATGTTCTCCATTGCGGGCCATGAGACATGATCTCCTCTAGTTACCCCAGGCATGGAGCAATGGAATTTTCCTCCAACATGGGGACATGTACTCACTGTAAAGTGCATGAGAACCTTAGCATATTTGGTTTTCCAATGCCTGCAATCCTACGCCCACTTCAAATGACAACACCTTTTAGAATTTTCTGTTGGTGGATGTGATCCACCGATGTCAGTGATAAATCCAAAGCCATGCCGAAAAGAAAAAAAAAACTTAGCTACAAAATGATAAAACAATAAGTACTAAGTGCACATTTCCTAACATGTATTCATTATATACAAATGAGAACAAAACATATACAAGAAATATGAAATACTACACTAGCATGAATTCATGATGCAACATATATACAAATGAAATGCAAAGTGCAAATGCCTACGTAGCCTACACTAATCTACGTTAGTTGGAATGCTAGGTATAATCATATAACTAGTGAAACCATCCCAACATTGTATTATAATATCTACCCCTATGCTTCATCATAAACCAAAATAAAGATAAGTCCAAAACAAAAATTTCATGAGTCGGGGAATACATTGTACCATAACTAATCATAAATTCCAAGTCATGGAGGTGGGAGGGAGGGACAAAGTCATGCAAGGAAACATCACCAAAACCATGCCCTATCCATCCCAAGACAAGGCCAAATAAATAAGAGAAAGGAATATCCCCTTCCTCAGCTACCAATCCAACACTCAAAGATCAAGAAGGGATGAGAAGGAACCTAAGAAAAACTATAAGGTTTCCCATGCAAGAAGAGAGAGCAAAGCAAGGGATCAAAATTAGGCCTAGAGAAAAACAAATTCTCCCAACCCAAGGATAGTTGTATTTGTGTGCAAAACTCAAAATCTTTGTGACAAGCCATAGGTTGAAAACATTTTTTTCCTACAGGAAATTGTCTATCATTAGGAAAATTCCCAACTTTATCTATAGTGGAACAACAAGGTGAGAAAGGAGAAGGATGGAAACTTTCATCATAAAAATATTTCTCTGGGAAAATCGTGTCCTTACCCTCATTAAAATTAGAGAAAAGTGGTGGTTGAAAATCTTCTTCTTAGAATAAATCCAAGTGATCAAAAGAATATGTATCAAACCCCCTAGGATAATACTAGAAATCAGCATGAGACTGCTGCAATAAGTCATCCTTGGGTGACCAGAATAAATTTGTGATCATGTCATATTCATGTCATCAAACATCTGAACTAGTCACAGTCACATATGGTTGTTCTAAGGAAAACAATTGAAAATGACCTTCAATGTCATCAATGGGATCTCCATTAAGGCCAAAACAAATGACATCCCATTTACATCTCCCAACATGTATAAACTCATCAATGTTGTTAATCAGATCTTCAATTTTATTATGACATGAAGGGTCTAATGCATCCAAGGGTTCCTCTAGCACTCGTTCACTTTCCAAATCATAAAGTAAAGAAACATCAAAAACTTGGAAAATAGTGTAACTTACAATGTTCTTTTCTTCATGTGTAGGTGTTATAGTAATTTTTTCCACACCCTATGCATCATTCTTTGGTGGCCTACCCTTCCCCTTTACAGGCTTAGTTTCCCCATTTTGCTAAATCAAATGTCAAAAATTCATAATTTTGTACATATATGTGGGCTACAATTATACAACTTGTGTATACGTAAGTTGCTCCATTACATCCCAGGTACATTGGGTTTTGTACTCAAAATTAAAAATATTTCATATTTTTCATGCCAAGTCATGAGATCCATGAGACTTGGCCCTTCATATATTGGAAATTCTCTGATTCGACCCTTCAATTCCCTTTGGAGGCTATCAACTGATCCATATACAATCCTTGAAAGGGGAGAAGAAAAAGTTGAGAGCAAGTACACTCTAGAGAATTTTTTCCACATATTACATCCTTGAGTCTGCATCCCTTAGTCCCTTAAGTCTAAACTCTCCTTATGTTCAACCCCCAATATCTCCCTATCTTGTGAAGGGGGAACCCGATTACTCTTAGAACTTGTGAGATTCTCGTGTACAATATTAAGGTGGTGAAGGCCCAGGTGGAGGGTCTTAGTTTCTAGGTTTCGATGAGTTGTTGATTCATGAGGTTGTCACCTATATACTCCTGCTGATTATATTAATAGAAATACTCTTTTATCGTCCAATTATATGTTGCAAATTTTTATATTACTTTCCATGGGTAAATTTGCTATACATGTTAATAGATTGTGCTAGTTGATATGATAACATTTCATACATTTTCCATATTCTTGTGTATATTGGATGTTGAGGTCAAGTTGTAGGTATCATGAATTGGATTGTGAGCTCAATGGTGGTC
>SNQJ01S0177050.1:0-10582 GCA_010110895.2 Picea sitchensis | reverse complement strand
TTGAAGTTTAGTACACTATGAGAGGTTATAGGATGGAAAATGTTAAGTATGGTGGGGAATAGAACGTTACCCTTGTGAGGGCCCCCAATATTACCCATTTTTCATGGGCAGTGACAACACGATAATATGGAATAGAAGCTGACCATGAAGGTGAAACAAGGAAACTAACACAATTTCCCAAACCAATGATCCATTATCTAACTTCAACCAAAGATCCACATCCACATGCCTAACAAATTAAGCACAACACTTTGCATAAAACAAGGACTAACATACCTCATGGTGATGATATCTTACCATCACCCATACCCTGGATTGGTTGGATGTGATAAAGTTGAATGAGGGAGGATGCTAGGATGCCATATGTGTACATGTTGATCATCATCATGGTTGGGATCGTGTTCTCCATTGCGGGCCACTAGACATGATCTCCTCTATTTACCCCTAGGCATGGAAGGGTAACAGGGATTAGGGAATCCATATCAATGGACTACATGTCATGTATCCCCTCAACCAAACATTGCAATGACTGTGTGTTTGTGGTTGATGATCGATTGTCTAATATGGCCATTCTAACCACTTGCGAGAAGAGTATCACAGTCGAGGCCACTTCCAAGCTCTTCTTCGAGCATGTATGGGTACACTTCAGACTACAACAAACCATCATATCAAATTGGGAAAATATGTTCTTGAGCTCATTCTACTCAATTCTTTGGTCATTGTTGGACACCAATCTCACCAAATGCACTGCCTTCCACCCTCACATTGATGGAAAGACATAGGTCATCAATAGGATGATTGCGCACATCTTACACATGTAAGAATCCAAGCATCCATGCACATGGGACTACAACCTTCCTTATATCCAACACAAATACACTATATCCCTCCATAACTCGACCAATCATATCCCTTTTAAGGTGGGAATGGGATTTCAACCATTGGGCCCCATTGATGTAGCACTACCCCTTGCATCCACACAGTCATAATTTTCCCATGCTCAATTTGAGGCCAACAAAGACACCAAATTCATTGAATAGATTCGACACATATTCCAATAGGTCCATGATAGTTTGCAGAAATCCAATGCTAAGTACAGACAATTCCATGATCAACACTGGATTCCCCACAAGTTTCAGGTGGGAGACAAGGTTTGGTTTCATTTGTAGAAGGCGAAACTTACAGGACCCCATTAGAAGTTGCATCCACCTCGCTATGGACCTTAAAACATCACCAATGATGTGGGAAACAATGCTTTTGAGTTAAGTATTCCTCCCTTCCTTGTCTTGCACCCAGTGTTAAATAAGGACCTCCTTTGGAGATATTTTCCACTATTATTGGACACATCGGAAGTGGCAGAGAAACTAAAATTTATAGAGTTAAAACCTTAATGTATGGAATAAGAAACCATTAATCATATCATGGAAACACAGGTTAATGGCACATTCCAACAAAACATCCAATTATATTAGGTTGTTAAAGAAGGCTAGCTATTGTACCAAGGCAAGTGGCTCATTAAGTTTCAAGTTCAACAGAAGTTTCCCCATTTGATGGGGGAAATAAACGCAATGGAGACTATTGATGTCTAAGGGGGGAGGATTGATCCAGGTGGACATCAGTGGCCACCTACCTATTCCACTAAATCAAAATACAGTTTCCACATTGACAATTTTTCTATGTTTTTTCCAGGTCATGAACTTCCAAGGCCGTTTTGAGGCCCTAAATGAAATTTTTCTGGCCTGAAAATGTACTTATCAGTTAGAAATTTCCTATGAGGTATCGAGCATCCAAAATGAAGATTGTATGCAAAATTAACGTCCCTGGGAAGTTGATGTATCAGCTAACCACATCAAGGTCCACAAACCTTTTGGTGTTTCATTTTCTGGGGTTATGGTTATGGTTTTGGATGTATCAACTAACCACATCAAGGTCCAAGAATTTACCTTTTCATTTGATAAATCTCTCTCCCTTTGTCATCAATGGAAAAGGTATATTTCCATTCGGGGCTGCTCCCCCTAACAAAACTCTTCCTAAAATTGATCTCCCAACCTGAATTTTCCTATTAATGGTGCTTCCTCATGTACATCTAAGACATATACGATAAGAATTCAAAAACATTCATTTTGGAGTAGAAATTACTCCTAGTCTCTAGAGAAGATACTCAAAGGCTTCCCGTGGAAGCGGTTTTGTAAATATGTCTGCCACTTGTTCTTTTGTGCCCACATATTCAACTATGATGTTCTTCTTTGCAACCTATTCCCATAGAAAGTGATACTTGATTGGAATGTGCTTCGTCTTGGAGTGCATCACTGGGTTATTTGAGATATTGATGGCGCTTGTATTATCAAAAAATATTGGAATGGGCTCATCATACTCAACCTGTATATTTGTCAGATTTTGTTTCATCCATACAACCTGTGTACAACATGTTGTTGTTGCAATATACTCTACCCTGGTTGTAGATAAGGATATTGATGATTATTTCTTGCTTGACCATCATACTAAACACTCACCCAAGTAGAACGTTGCTCCACTAGTGCTTCGTCGGTCATCAATGCAACCTGCCCAATCTTCATCTGCGTAGGAAATAAGTGATATATCATTTCCTTTTGGATACCATAATCCAAACTCTTATGTTCGTTTGAGATATCTGAAAATCCTCTTCACTACTAATATATGTTATTCCTTTGGTGTTTCTTGAAATCATGCCACCTTTCCAACTGCCTACATTACATCTAGTCTGGATGATGTCACATATAGTAATCTACCAATCATTGACCTGTATTGCCTATGGTCTGTAGACTTTGAATCATCATCTTTTCTCAACTTGCAACTGGTTTGCATAGGAGTGGTAATTAGTTTGCAATCTTCCATTCCGAACCTCTTTAGCATTTCTCTGATATACTTACTTTGAGAAATAATCATTCCTTGGTTTCTTTGACATATCTAAAGACCCAAAAAGAAGGATAGTTCTCAAAGTAATGACATTTCAAATTCATTCCACATATCCTTTGCAAATTTATGGCTTAACCTATCATTAATACTTCCAAAACAATATCATCAACATAAATTTCAATTAATAAAATACTACCTTGAGTTACCTTGATGTAGAGGTTGTTGTTTGTGCTTCGTTCATAGGGAGTTTTGTCATTGTTGTTTCTGAGAATTACTCTGTTTTGAATGTGAACTATTGTATGCACTGCATGTGTCCAAAAAATATCTGTCAATTTGGAATCCATTAGCATTGTTCTAGCCATTTCATGTGTAATTATCATCCATTATGATAATGTTCCTTTGTCTCTGAACCAATCTATAAATCCATGATCTCGTCCACTGTCATATATCTGTCCAAACTTGCTAATTATTATTATGAATCCATCTATGTCCATACTATCCAAGACTCTACTTGCACAGTTATCCATAATGCTGACCCATTTATCACTATACTATCATGAAGTCTTGATTAATCTATGAAACTGTACATCTTCTAACTAACTGCTCTGGATCTGTCTTCTCAAACTCTGCAAGTTTCTCGAAGGATGGTTCTTTGGTCTGTCACAGTTATCGCATAGACTCCCCCTGTCTAATATTCATATTACTTGGGAGTATCTAAGCCAGATGGCTCAGAACAATTCTTGCTCTGATGTGTATTCATCATCATCTTCATTGGTAGATTCATCATCTCTTTGAACTTTGAATTCTTTCTTTATGTCTATGGATTCATCTTTCACTACAATTCCTGAAAGTACAATCTCTTGAACCTGTTCCTTATTTACCTATCCTTCTTTTCTTTCAGTTGTTTTCCAAACCTTTCTACATCTGACATCTTTATTTTTCTCTGTAGAATTTTCTTCATCTCGTTTTATTTCCAATCTTGCGATCTCTAGGACCTGGTCTTTGTTCACTTGTTCTTCGTGTTTTCCTATACACACTTTCTTACATCTGATATATGTTATCACTCCAAGAAACCATTTGGGGTTGTAGATCAAAGGTTCTTGGTAACTTAGAAATAATGGTTTTTTGTATTTGGGGCAATGGGGTCTTTAATGATTCAATGAAATAAACACTCATCACACATCTAAAGAAGCAGTGCTTTCAGGAAACAATAATCAGATCAAATAACTTGACAGGGGGATGAAGAACACTATTCTTGATTGCCAATACAATTTATTGTAGGGATTAATACAAGACAGAGAGAAATCCTTTAATTTCAAGCCTATGAGTTCAATAAAGAGATAACAGTCTTTATGAACTAAAATAAACTGAACCAAAGTACAGGAAATGAAAGATGAACAATTCTGATATTGTAAACGAAAGGAAACTATACTTTTTTTCTGCAAAAAGAGTCTATACAGTGGCATAAAATATCTCCCAGTTTGAACCCTTATCTCATATCAAAAGTAGGCATTTATAGCCTCTTACAATCAGTTTGACAGATCCTAAAAACATGGATCTGTATTTAATAAAAGTAATTCAAATCTAACTAAACGACTTTGAAGATAAAGACTAAACAACTAAACTTAGCACTCGAATTGTCTTTTATCTCAAGAATTCGCCATCTGCACCCTTAGCTCTTGGAATCTTTGTTGTGATGCAATGTGGCAAAACACCTGTCTTGACAGTTTGATTTATTCAATGTTCATGATCGATATTTGAGGAAGTTTATTTTACATGTGGTTTCCAAAATTCCCTCAAATCTCTGATGTCGAATCCTTTGCAAGCAAGTTTCATTCCCTTGATATGCTGGAACTCCTTCATAACCTGTTCGGAATGACCAGTTCTGTCCTTGGCTTCAAAAAATACGTTTCCATCTTTCAACAACTAACTCGTTTAATATTTCGCTAGTTAGTTGTTGAAAGTCGCCACTTTCAACAACTAACGGGTCATAAAATATCGCTTTGCGTTGGTGAAAGCCCTGATTGCGCCCAAAATGAGTTTTCACCTTCAAAATTTTGATTTCATCAAAACTCAGTGTGCCTCCGGTTTCTCACCTTGCATATTAACAACGACTTGAGCAAGTACCTTCAGATCTGGAAGGGATTTTTGTCTTTGCTTTTGTTTCAATCTTCTTATCTTCCTTTTAAGGCGTTTGACAAGCCACCACAGACTATTGTAATCTTGGTGAGTTTTTGCTTTCTCTTCTTCTCTTTAACACTTTCCCAAGCCAATCTCTCAAACGCAGCATTGGTTTTAGCGAAGTTATCAAACAACTTCTTATGCCTTTCTTTGATTACCCATTCCAAAACCTCTTGCTGAGCGATTACCTCTTTAAGATGCTTGATTTTCTGAGACTTCTTTGACTTGGAGCTTTTTGATGTTCCTCCTTCCTCTGTATGAGTGAAGGTCTCATAGTTTTGTGCACACTCAGTTGACTGCTCAGGACTCTTGGTGACAAGGCATTGATCTTGTTGCTCTGATTCTGAATCTGTATAGGGTAAGTTTAATATATTGGTCCTCTTCTTTGTAGGTTTCTCTATGGGCTATTCTGCAATGGTTTCAAAGCTTAACCTTTTCTTCAACCTGTGGGACTTCACTCCACAGATTATATCTTCTGGAGGTCCTGGTAGGGTCCTTCTTTTTCTTGAACTGCTTTGAGGAGAGGATTGTTTCTTTGAACCTTTCCCTTGTTCATTTGCAAGCTGAGTCTGTGTTTCAAAACCCTCCCAGAATAGAAAATTCTCCCATCTCCTTCCCTACTGTTTTAATTCCTCCAGAATGATCAATTTGATAAGACCAAAGTGGCACAGAGTATTCTTCATGCTCAAGGGTTGAGCCCTGATCTTCTTGCAAACCTTAGTTAAACTCTTATGTAGGAAAAAAGGTAAATTGAGGAGAGTCTTTCCTATGAAATGGTCCAGGAGTTTGAAGTGATACATCATGAGTTTGTCATACCTACCCTCCGAGTTAATGTAGAGTTGGATGCCCTTAAACAACTCCTGCCATTCTTCTTCTAGATAGGAAACCAACATACCCTTTTTCCGTGCGTGATGCCTAAACTCTTCTTTCAAATAAGCTCTGAAATTCAAATTCTTAGGGGCAGTGGTTTTGAACCAACTTTGGCCCGTTCTTGGTAGGATTGTTGCTGCAGCGATGGCAGCTTCATCTACTATGATTTCCAAGGACCCAACACGAGATTTGTTCCCATCGAAAGTCTTGGAAAAATCTTCTGATGTAGACTAGTGGCAACCATTTTGCAACCTCTCAACGAATTCAATACACCCTACATTTGAAAAATGTTTCTGGACTTCGGGATGTGTCTATAAAAAGGACAGGTTGTCCAGCTCTTTTCTGAGTAGGGAACCACTGCGTCTTCTCGACATTCTGTAGCTTGAAAACCTCAACAATTTTGTATATCAACCCCTGCAACTGTTGTTCGAGCCAAGGTTGTGGGTTGTTGAAAGCACTCGGGACTCGGCTCTTTTTTCTAACATTTGAAATTTTAACAAACCTTCGTGAACAGGGTGTGATATGGAAGCAATGACCTGATTTGATGTTCTCATCACGACAGTACATCCTCTGTACCTGAGTTGTTGGATTCGAAATTACCCTTTCCGGCGCCATGAGTGTGCAGCATGCGTCACTGAAAAAAAATCTGCATCGTAATCCTATTTTGATGTGCCAAACTGAGTCTCCATCATTACCCACTTTCATCAGCACATGATTTGGATTTTCATGACATGGGATGATCGTATCATCATTATCTTTTAGAAACGTGG
Organism: Picea sitchensis; assembly: GCA_010110895.2. Lineage (NCBI taxonomy): Eukaryota > Viridiplantae > Streptophyta > Pinopsida > Pinales > Pinaceae > Picea > Picea sitchensis. Next base: position 3,866 of record SNQJ01S0177050.1, on the reverse strand, counting down.
ATAGCACACACGTGATTCCCGCTTTCTCCAGCCAACGGCCTGTGAAAAACGCCCCTTAGCTGTTGATACTTACCGCTTTCACCAGCGCACGATCCTGTGAAAAACTCCCTTTATCCATTGAAAGTATTGACTTTCATCAGCGCACGATCCTGTGGAAACTACTCTGTAGCTGTGGAAAGTCTTCACTTTCACCAGCGCACAAGTCGTGACAATGCTTCTTTGGATATTTGAAATTCAACACTTTCATTAGCGCACCGGCCTACGAGAACCACTCCTTAGCTGTTGCAAGTCGCCACTTTCACCAGCTAACACTCACCTTTTGGACACACATTAGCTGTTGAAAGCAAATTATGAAAAATTTGAAAAGAAGACTGTTATGGGTCATCTCATTTCTAAGACCAAAAACCAAAACCTAAGTTTTGCAACTAGAAAAACTCAAAAATGAATTGAGGATACTACCAATATCCATGCTATCCATCACAAAATGCGACCAAAGGGATGGGTACATTTTTTGAGCTAACATTTGGCTCCAACTGGGATGGGCATCTCCCTATGAGGTGACCAAGAACCTAGCTAGACTCAGTAGCCTTATTACAACTTGAAACAGAAATTTGAAAAATAGTTTGCTAGTACCATTGGGCATGGAGTTATTTAAGTGACAGAAATAAAGAAATAGAATGTAAAAGAAATATGTACAAGTAGAACAGGGCTTCAAGAGAAGCCTTATGAGAAATAGATCTTCAAGAAACGCTCGTTGAAAGGGCCACCTGCTACTGCCTCGCCTGAAAGAGTTTGGAGAACAAAGGTATTGTTTTGCTGCACCACTGTTATGACAAAAGGACCTGTCCAGAGAGCCTCAAATTTTCTGTGTTTTCCCTTCTCCTGCCTTGCTGCATCCCACTTTAAGACCAAATCCCCTGTTTTGAAGACATTTGTTTTGACTTTCTTATCAAAAGTTTCTTTGATTCTTTCCTGATGCAATTCTATTTTTTCCAAGAGTTTCTCTCTATCTTGCTGTAGTTCTACCAAGATATGAATTCTCCTGGTCAAATCACTTGGTTCAGAATCAGTTTCTTGTAAGAACTTTGCAACCGGCAATGCAATTTGAACAGGAAATATGGCCTCAGTACCATATACCAACTTGAAAGGAGATGTGCCAATTGATTTCTTACATGTAACCCTGTCAGCCCACAAAGAAAACTTCAGTTTGGAATCCCAACCTCTGGCATTTTGTTCAAGCAGCTTCTTTATAATTCTGACTAAACTCTTGTTGGATGACTCAGCTAAGCCATTCCCTTGCGGATAGTAGGTTGTGGAATGTACCAGCTGAATTCCCAATTCTTCACACAATTTCACCAAGTGTTTGTCTTTGAATGCAGTAGCGTTATCAGTGACCAATCTCTTGGGACAGTCAAATATGGCAAATATGTTTTCTTGTAGAAAATTTATGATGACAATATGATTGGCGTTCCGAGTAGGAATAGCCTCAATCCACTTTGTAAAGTAATCGGTGGCAACAAGAATCCATCGATGCTGACCACTAGAAGGCGGATGAATTTCACCTATGAATTCCAGGCCCCACTGCTGGAAAGGCCCTGTGACTACTATAGGTTTGAGGGGAAGAGACTTCAGCTTTTGTTTTCCTTCGAACCTCTGACACTTGTCACAAGTTTTCACAAACTTATACACATCTGAAAATAAGGATGGCCAGTAGTAACCAGATCTTAAGATTTTATGTGCGATGGTTTTCCAATAGTGATGTCCTCCACATTCACTATTATGCAATTCAGTCATGATCTTAGCTGCTTCTTCCTGATTTACGCACCTCAACAATAAACCTATGGGGTTTTTCCAGAACAACAAGCTGTCATTGATGCAGAAATTTATGGCCTTGAGAATTAAGGCCTTTCTTTGAGTTTTCGTCAAATCTTATGGGACTGATAAAGTTTGCAGAAACTGAATAATATGACTGTACCATTTGCAATCAGCTAAGTGAGCTGAGACCTGCATTTTCTCACCTTCTTTATCCTCTGAAGGTTGATCATTTTCTGCATTAATACTCATCAAATTTATTTCAAGCAGCTTGCAATTTTCCTTTGCTAGAAGTTTGGCAAGGCCCTGACCCTTCACAAGTTTTGTTGGTTTGATTTCAACATCGAATTCAATCAACCTTGCTATCCACTTACTCCTTTTTCCATCAATGTCAGGTTGGACAAGAACATCTTTAACTGAACTGGAGGGAATGAAAGCTACTACCTTTGCCTGAAGAATGTAGACTCTGAAAGCTTTCAATGACTTGACAACTGCATATGATTGTTTCTCCAACAATTCATACTTTACCTCTGTGTCCCTCAAGACCTTACTGAAGAAAGCAACTAGCTGCTCCAGATCATCAGCATTTTTCTGCAAGAGTACTGTTGCGATTGTATCGTTGGAAGAAAATGAAAAAATGTAAAATACCTTGGAGAAATCGGGGTTGATCAAAAAAGAGCCCGTTGTGATGGGTTCCTTGATGGCCTTGAATGAATGTCTAGCTGCTTCAGTCCACTTTACCTCAGAGTCCTTCCTCAACATAGCAGTGATATGCTTCGTAATTTCAGCAAAATTTACTATAAACCTTCTGACAAAGTTAATAGTCCCAAGGAAAGACTAAATGTCTTTCTTTGATCTAGGAAGAGACAGATTTTTAATTGCTTCTACCCTCTTTGGGTCAATCTTAACCCCATCAGCTGAAACAATATGCCCATTTAATTTCCCCTCCTTAAGTGAAAAATTCAATTTTTTGGGATTAAGAGAGATGCCATACCTTTGACATTTCAGAAATTTACTTCTTAAGTGTTGCAAATGAAGTTCGTGGATGCTTGAGAAAACAGTGATATCATCAAGATAAATCAGGACAAATTTATCTTTCTCTCCAACGAAAGCAATGTCCATTTCCCTTTGGAATGTCGCTCCTGCATTCATCAATCCAAAGGGCATCTTCTCGTACATAAACGTACCCCATGGAGTGGTAAAAGCGGTCTTTTCTTTGTCTTCCGGATGGACAACAATCTGATTGTATCCGGAAAACCCATCAATAAAGGACATCACCTTTGATCCTGACACCTTATGCAAAATATGCTCCATTTTAGGCAGAGGGTAGTTGTCTTTCCTAGAGCACTTGTTCAAATTTTTGAAGTCGACGCAGAGTCTGATCTCCCCATTCTTCTTCCTAACCAACACAAGATTCGTAATCCATTCTGAATACCTGAGAGGAATGATAATGCGGGCATCCAACAGTTTCTTAATTTCTCTTTCCATTGTAGGCAACAACAAAGGGTTGAAGGATCTAAGCTTCTGCCTGAATGGTTTGGTACCTTTATTTAAGGGAATCTTATGCTGAATTACTTCTGTGTCAAAAGTATTCAAGTCATCATACTGCCAAGCAAAGATGTCTACAAATTCCTTTAGCAATTCTCCATAATCAACCCTTTGTTTTTCAGTCAAATGTGAGGCTAAATTGACATGTTTAAGATCTTTCTCACTAGACACATTGTACTGCAAAACATCTGAATCTTTTTCCCCACTTTGCAATTTGACAACTACATCATTGTTATCGAACAACCTTTCCAACGGGACCAAACCTTTAGGAATTATGTTGGTAGACAACTGAACTATTTCATGTGTTGCGATTTTTCTTTTGATCTTTGGCTCCTCAATTTCATTGTCATTTTCATTCTCCTGATCGATCTGCATATCTGCGAACTCATCTATCACTGCAAGGAATCTAGTGAGTTCAGCATCGTCTTCAAAAACCTTCCAAAATTTTACATTATCAGGGAGAGAGGGCCTATATTTAACTTGAATTTCGTAAGTTAATTTATGAG